>SNQJ01S0086188.1:39003-49300 GCA_010110895.2 Picea sitchensis | reverse complement strand
TGGATACAATGGAAGCAATCAGAATATTCTTGGCTTATGCATGCTTCAAAAGGATCAAAGTGTATCAGATGGACGTAAAATCATCTTTTCTAAATAGAGAATTAGAAGAAGAAGTATACATAGAACAACTAGAAAGGTTTCTACTATCAGAAAAGGAAGACCATGTTTGCACATTGAAGAAAGATCTATATGCACTTAAGGAAAATCCGAGAGCTTGGTACAACAATAAGGACTAAGAAGAGGAAATGCATATAGTAACCTCTACATAAAAGTGGATCAGGGCAATATGATTATTATTTAAGTGTACATTGATGACATAATATTTGGAAGTGATGATGATAGATTGAGTTAGGAGTTTTCCAAGGATATGCATAATGAATTTGAAATGTCCCTACTTGGGGAGTTGACTTTATTCTTGGGACTTTAGATATCTCAGCTAGATGAATGCATTTTCATTTCCCAAGCCAAGTATATCAAGGAAATGTTAAAGAAGCTCAAAATGGAAGACTATAAACCTGTGAGTACTCCTATGGTTATTGGTTGCAAGTTGAGAAAAGATGATGAATATAAAGAAGAGGATCAAAGACTATACAAATCAATGATTGATAGTCTACTTTGTGTGACAACTTCAAGACCAGATGTAATGCAAGCAGTTGGATAGGTCGCAAGATTTCAAGCGACACCAAATGAATCCCATGTTTTAGTAGTGAAAAAGATCTTCAGATATCTTAAAGGAACAACAGACTTTGGGCTATGGTATCTGAAAGGAAATGAGTTAACTATGGTCGCCTACATGGATGTAGATTGGGAAGGAAGTTTTGATGACAAAATAAGTACAAGTGGAGCAAATTTCTACTTAGGTGACTGCTTAGTGTCCTGCTTGAGCAAAAATCAATCTCCAATATCCGTATTCACAACGAAAGAAGAATCTATCGCAACAATAACATGTTGTACTCAAATTATCTGGATGAAGCAAACCATGCAAGAAATACAAGTGAGATATGATGAGCCTATTCCGATACTCTATGACAACACCAGTTCTATAAACATCTCCAAGAATCCAATGATGCATTTCAAGACCAAACATATTCTTATTAAGTTCCACTTTCTGTGGGAACAAGTCACATAAAAGAATATCAATTTGGAGTACATTGGGACAAAAGAATAGATTGCAGACATCTTCACAAAGCC
Source organism: Picea sitchensis (assembly GCA_010110895.2). NCBI lineage: Eukaryota > Viridiplantae > Streptophyta > Pinopsida > Pinales > Pinaceae > Picea > Picea sitchensis. The sequence continues at coordinate 48,109 of SNQJ01S0086188.1, read as the reverse complement.
TCTTCCTAGGGAGAATTTTGAGTATCTTCGACAAAAACTGGGAGTAATTTCTATTCCAAATTGATTTCCATAATCTTCTGCAAGAACAAAAAGGGGAATATTGTCAGGGGGAGTTACCCTTTGTCATTGATGTCAAAAGGGGAGAGAAAAACAGTAAAATTAGAAGCATGAATACAAGGGGAAAATACACTCATTGGGATCAGAACACAAAGACATGGGGACCATAGTTGTTTTACTAAGTTTCCATCAATGCCAAAGGGGGAGATTGTTGGGAAATTGGTTTTCATTGATGTTAACCTTAGAAAAAGCCATAAAACAAATCCTAGAATCCCCTAAAAATGATGATGATGTTTCCACTTGAAGAAGCCTTGAAGAGCCTTGAAGGATCCTTGAAGAGCCTTGAAGGAGCCTTGACATAAGTGTATATAACTCCAAAGTGGTCCCCTTATGGTGTAGTTTTTAAGCATGGCCCTCACGGGACGAGATAACATATGGTTGTTTCCACATGCCCACTTTGAGTTGTACACAAATGGAGCCTTGAAGAAGCCCTAAAACCAAGTGAAAAATCCCCTAAAGCCAAGTGAATAATCCCCTAAAGCCAAGAGAAGAATCCCCTAAAGTAAAATAAAGAAGCCCCTAAGGTTGACCATCCTTAAGGAAGAGGTGTGACTCAAAAGTTGCGACCCTTGGTCGCATGATCCAGAATATTTTCAAAACAAGATGAAAGAAGATATATTACAATGATATACTCACAAATATTGCTAGAAACAAAGAAATACAACAATACATGATTTCTATTAATGAAAGAAATGTACAGAGACTGTACAAATACAGAGTGAATGAAATCGCTAGAATGGTGACAACTTATCTCTGAGAAGAGATGTGATGACTATTTTCATTCACAAGAAGACGAGTACAATGAGGCTCTGAAGGCCTTTTTACAATAAACATGAATGTCAAAACCCTAACCCTAGAAGATAAAGCGCCAAAAGTCATGTGGCCTCTGTTGGGGTAAGTCAGTACATCAACTTCCCAATGTCATAACTTTTGCATATGATCTTTGTTTTAGGCGTGTAATAGCCCATTGGAAAGGTCTTTTCGAGAACTACGCATTAAGAAATCAAAATCGAAGTCTATCTATAGTTTCACTATGGAAATCCCAAACAACGTTGTTTAAGGCCTCAAAATGACCCCAGAAGTAGAGAAATATGTACTGACATGAAAACTGCCAAAATAAGCTAGTCGGAATAGGTGGGCAGCCACCAATATCCACCTGGATGTTTTGTAGGGCTTCAATACAATCCCGGAAGTGTAGAACCCATAATTACAAAGATATGTCACCATTACAAAGAAACCTGTTGAACTGAAAAAATTGTCAAGATGAACCAAGTGGAATTTGGAACAGGTGGGTGGCCAGCAATATCCACCTGGATCAGTCCTCCCCCCTTAGGAAGAAATGGTCTCCATTGCGTTGAGTTCCTGGGTGTTAGCACTCTGTAAATATGTTCGGCCGATAAACATACGATGAAGGTAACTTTTTCAACCAACTTTGAGACCCGAAACTAGCCTTTCAGATCTAGAGAGGGCTCTCTTAGAAATGACGCGGTATCTGCGCAGGATATGATTTTGGAAACAATGGCTAGATTTAACACCTATGATAATGGGTTCTATTTATATTGGTGTAAGGAGGTGAAACTTGGGCTATGGAATCGATTTGAGGAAATGACGGAGATAAATGACTCAGTGATCGGACTTGAGAGGATAAGGCTAGATGAGCAATATTCTTCAGTGTAAAATCGAAATGAGGCGGGAGAAAACACAGGAAAGCAACTCAGAAGCGTCATTGCGGATGAGTTCAGAGTTATCTTGAGAGGAAAACGTTTTGTCTAAGTGGTGCGAACAAGGGTTGTTGTACAACGAATTCGTAGGTTTGAAAATTCGTTCTGAAATAGACAATATAAGATATGAAATAAAAGGTAACAGGAAACACATACGCAAAGAAAGAGACACAATACATCCTACTATCACAACTAGAATCTTTTCATCAAGTCATAGGACCTTTGCATTAAATTCAATGAAAAACTTAGATTACATACAATAGCAGTCGTTTTCTCAATTTTCCAACCAACCTGGCTTACATCAAAAAGATGAAACATATAAACGAGGGTGTCGCTTGGGCTGCCATGCTTTCTAACTGTTAACCCTAAACTAGAAAAGAAATGCCACATGCACCAGAGACTCTTCACCTGGTACTATCCAAAAATAGGCAATAATCATGCCTGTCTTTGGGTTCCTCGGGGTCCGATCGTCGGTCAGAATCCGATGTGGGGAAAGATGTGTCGTTGTATCTCTTGATCGGGTATCCTAGTGAACAGGTTTCTGTTAAAAACTTGTTTGTCTGTAATATTGGCTTTGCCTTCTGTTATGTGCTCATTTGCCGGAGAACTGTGCGCAGTAAACAACTGTTCGATTCTTGTGACCGTTATCAAAATGGTAGGGTACTTTAGAGGATACGTATCACTCAAAACTGTCATGAAGAAAATGCTTCCCATTAAACTTTCTCTTTCTGTGTGCTGGCAAGAGCCACACAAATTTCCTTTTCGGCTACTTCACACTCTCTGGGATGCTCCGTGTGCCTTTCTTCTGCTAACCTTTGCGCCTCTTGCAGCTGGAAAATAATGTCCTGCACCTCTCTAAGCTACCTTTTTATCCATGCCACGTTCCCTCCGTGACTCTGTGCATCTAATGCTTCTGCAGTTTTTGTCGCTAGTTGTTGCCTTAATTCCCTGTTCTCCTGATAGAGCTCGACAATAGCCATCTTTGCTTGTTTCAGCTGCTGAGATGACGCTTCCTTATTTGCTCCCATGGAGTCCTCTTTCCTTGCTCTGTTCCTGCCTTTACGACTCGATTTCCTGGCAAGTTCTAGCCGGATGACACGTCTAAGTAGTTCTTCAGCTATCAATTCGACACACGGTTCTTCTGCAATTTGAGCCTTCATGATCTCCTCATTCTTTCTCGGTCTGCCCCTCCTTCGGGGTAGTTGTTATTGGGAGGAGGGGGCTCTTTCCGTCTCCCTTTCCTGTATGAATTTCTCTGCTTCGGCTGTTCCGTGACTTGATCTNTTTCTGCAGGTGAAAGAATGGTTCCTTCCACGTCTTTGGGAATGGTTGTCGTGGGTGAGAAATAATTCTAGTCTCTTTGGGGTTCGAACCTCGCAGTTATGCCGCTCTGCGTGCCTTTTCCTGCACTCTGAGAAGTCGCCATGGCGCGACCAAGGTATACTATGTGCGCAATGTATTGAACGAATGCACGGGGGGAGAAGTTCTGAACCAATTGGATTTGCAAGGGGGAAACTGCGAAAAGAGTTTAGGCTCGGTTCTATGACTGGAGGGCACGCTGAGCATATGAGATTTATAACGAATTAGCCAAGAGAGGGAATCATGCTAGAAGGCAGGGAGTTTATGGCTACGAGATGTTTCAAGTCAAATTGCAGGTTGTCCATGGAAAATCCCCACGTGTACGATGCAGGTGGTAAGGTTTGTTGAGCATGCCTAATACGAATGTCGCGATTCTTCATTCTCTCGACCTTCATGATGAACCGATAATAATTGTTGTACTTGCCGACACGACCTTTATTAACCACTTGACTCAACTAGGGCATGTAAAAACTGGCTTCTTAATGGGATTCGACCTTCTGGGAAACGACATGCTCGTACCACGTATACAATTCTCGACTCTGACACCCTTTCTCATTTCCAAGGGCTAACTGACCATTTGTTGAATTCAAACTCACAGTGCTACATGCTTGACTTCACATGTTTAGGTGCATGAGTCATAATGTGACTCAAAACTGACTCTAAATGGAAAGAAAAATGGCGGCGCTAACAACTAGGTCCAACAGGGATGCTATCCTCCCTGTGAGGTATCAAAGAAAAGTAGACCAAGTGCCTAACCATTGGGATTTATTCGACCTCTAGACACTAAGCAATATAAATTAAGGACAAAAAATAAACTAGACTCATTGACACAACTTCTAAGACTTCAACATAAACTTAGGGCCTTCACTTTGGGCTTCAATTTTCTGTTGATATATTGACTCGACGCAAAAATAAAATGACTATTTACAATGACAAATGACTTAAACGAACTTTATTTCATCAGGTAATGTTTGAGGAACCTTTCGTTTATAGGCCCCCAACTAAGACACTCTCCATCTAGTCCTTCTAGGAAATAAGCATTGTCTGCGCAGTACGCGTCGTTTTTTTATGGCCCCATCCAAAGGTGATCAAACTTTTCGTGCTTTCCTTTACCTTCATTTCTCGCATCCCATCTCAGCACCAAATCTCCTACCTGAAAATATTCCTTCTTGGAATGTTTGTTGAAAGCTTTCTTTATCCTCTCCTGGTGGATCTGAGATCAATTATACACTTGTTCCCTCGCCTGCTGCGTGTGAATCAACTGGTTTATCCTCCTCTACGCATCATTTGGCTCAGCCTCCTGCTCTTGCAACAACTTCCTGATGGGCAGTCCCAGCGTAGTAGGGAAGATTGCATCTATGCCTTAAACGATCTGAAAAGGTGATGTTGATATGGATTTTTTGGTGGTAATCTGATCTACCCACAACACATAGATAATCTTCTTATGCAGGCTCTCTTGTCTTGCAAGATTCTTTTGATGATCCTGGTCAGGTTCTTATTTGAGGATTCCTCTAACCTGTTTCCTTGTGGATAATACGCCATGGAATGCCCCAGGGTTATGTTATAATCCTGATAGAACTTCTCCATCTTTTTAGACTTGAATGTGGCCACATTATCTGTTATGATATTAACAGGACACCTGAATCTTGACAAGATGTTTGTCTCCGGGAACTGTATGATGACCGCATCGGTAGCTTTCTTTGTGGGGACCGCCTCAATCAACTTCATAAAATAATCGGTGGCCGTGAGAATCCATTTATGTTGTGCAGAGGATGGCGAGTTTATCTCTCCTATGAAATCTAGGCCCCACTGCATGAAAGACACTTCGACTGAGATTGGCTTTAACGATAGAGACTGTAGCTTTCTCCTCCCATCGAAAATCTAGCACTCGTGGAAGTTGGAGACCTCTTTATATACATCAATGAAAATCGTCGTCTAGTAGTAACCCGCTCTCAGGATCTTGTGCGCGTTGGTCTTCCAGTAGTGGTGCCCTCTGTATTCACCTCTGTGAAACTCTTGTATGGCCCGTTTCGCGTCGTCCTCCAACAAACAACTTAACTGTATTCCTATGGGATCTTTCCAATACAATGAATTTTCCAAGACACTGAACTTAACCGATTTAAGCTTAAGGAATCTTGCCTTAGTCTTACTCGCGCTTGGAGGGGCCTAGAGATTCTCTAATGCATATATGATGTCTGCATACCATGGCGAATCAATGAAACGCTGAGGCACCTACGCAACTTATTATTCTTGAGGGCATTTTGACAGATCCGCAATGAAATTAATTCCTACAGCATCATAGTCCAACTGTGCCATCAACTTCACGAGGCCCTGACCTTTGACTAGCTTTGTAGCCTTGATCTCAAGATCGCAGTCTAACATGGTTGCTATCCACTTTCCTCTCCTTCCTTCTGGGTCAGGCTGAGTCAGGATGTCCTTTACTGAACTACTGGGCACACAAGCGATGACATGGGAGTGCAATATGTATGTCCTGAATTCCTTCAGATCTTTTACTAAAGAATACGCATGTTTTTCCATAATATCGTACCTTAGAGGAGCGTCATGCAGTGTCCGGCTGAAGTAGGCTATGGGTTTCTCGAAATCATGTCCGTCTTTCTGCAACAGTACGTCGACAATACTGTGTTCTGAGGAAAATGAAAAAAGGAGGAAATATTTCGTAAAGTACGGGCTGGCTAGCAGAGGGGATTTAGTCAGAGCAATTTTGATATCTTCGAAATATTTCTTGGCCTCTGGGTTCCACTTAATCTCGTTTCCATTCCTGAGCATGGAAGTTATATGTTTTATGATTTCTGCTAGGTTTGGGATGAATCTCCTAAAAAATTTCACCTTGCCTAAGAAAGATTGTACCTCCTTTTTACTACGAGGGGTGTCGATCTTCAAGACCCCTTCAACCCTTTTGGGGTCTATTTTAATGCCTTCTTTGGAAATGATGTGCCCCAAAAGCTTTCCTTCCTCCACCATGAAATGTGATTTCTTCAGATTCAGTGATATGCTGAACTTTCTACACTTCTGGAAAACCCTCTTCAGGTGCTCGAGATGTTGTTTGTCAGAGGTAGAATACACTGTGATGTCGTCTAGATAAATCACGATGAATTTTTCCTTCTCATTAGCAAACATGATGTCCATTTCCCTCTGAAAGGTGGCACCAATGTTCATCAGGCTGAACGACATCATAGTGTACATGAACGTTCCCCACAGAGTGGTGAAGGCCATCTTCTCTTTGTCATTCAGGTGGACCATGATTTGGTTATATCCTGAGAAATTGTCCAACATGGACATCTTCTGAGATCCCACTACCTTTTGCAAGATGTAGTCCATTTTGGGAAGGGGGTAGTGGTTTTTGAGAAAAACCTTATTTAAATTTCGGAAGTATACACACAGTCTTATCTCGTCGCTTTTCTTTCTTACAAGTACTAGGTTAGCTACCCACCTCGAAAATTTTAATGAAACAATACTTTTGGCGTCGAAAAGCTTCTTTACCTCTTTCTCGATCAACGACATTAATAGGGGATTTATCCGTCTCAACTTTTGTTTGAAAGGCTTCTGATCTTCCTTGAGAGGGATAACATGTTGGATCACCTTCGTGTCATACACTTTCAGATCGTCGTAGCTCCACGCAAAGATGTACGGGAAATCCTTAATGAGATTTACGTAAACCTGCTTGACCTCTGGACTGAGTGTCTTTGATAATTTTACCATCTTCGAATCTGCGTCAGTCCCAATTTTGCAGTCTTCCATGTCTTCTTCGCTTGCGGTGATCTTGGGGTTCTTAGCCACATCATTTTCGACAAACAACTTTTCTAGCGGCACCAACCCCTTTGGAATAATATTGTTCTTCAGTTGTATTATATCCCTTCCCGTGATCTGGTTTTGGAAAGGGTCGTCATTACTGCGTGCATCTGTGCCCTCATCTTCGTAGCCCCAATATTCCCCGACGATGTTTGTGTTAGTGAACTCGTCGCTCATAAGGAGGAATATTTTCACCTGTTTGTCATCGCCAAACACTTTCCAGTGTTTGATGTTGTTAGGTACTGTCGGCCTGTTCTTAAGATCGATTTCATATCTTTTATCTAGAAGGATGGGAATCTTGAAAACTGAGGCCGAGGTGGCCAATGCTTCGGCGATCTAATTTTGTTCTATGGGGATAACAGTTAGGTCATACTCCGAAAATCCTTTGAGAAGGTCCAAAGCCAAATTTATGTACGCTCGCAGTCTGGGGTGTTTTGTTTGATACACACCCTTCACCTGATTTATGATTAGCTCGGAATCTTTGCGCACTGGTATTCTTTGCACGCATAGCTCTTTCAAAACTTGTAAGCCCAAGATTAGCACGTCATACTCAACCATGTTGTTAGTGCATTCAAATGCGAGCTTGTATGAATGCAACTTTGTGCTTGCTTTAGGGGGGCTCACCCATATGCCAACCCCAACTCCTTCTCGACTGACTGCGCCATCAAAACTCATGTTCCACACCTCGTTTTCTGCACAGTCTTCTAGGTCGGCACACTCTGTTGTTTCCTGCGCGGTTTTCTCGTCAGTTGTTGTGATGGTCATCGATCCTTCATCTCCGAAGCTAAAGTCATTGTAGAATATAGACAAACCCAATTCGGTGTCGATGACGTATATAGGATGATTGTGGGGCTGCGTCTTGCTGCTTACCATGTATTTCAGCAACACTTCTCTGTACAACCTTCTGTCATGGCCAAAAATAGGGATAGTGGCGTATGTCATATCCATCTGCAACATTACCTTCAACTTCGCAGCCCACGATCTCGAGAGAAGCATGTCGAACTTCGGGGGTATGTCTACAATGACTACGTCCATGACCATGTTATTGGTGGGGATTTGAGCCAACGATACAACTAGGTCTTTGATAATACCCAAACATTTGACTTTCCTCGAATCAAAGGAGAAAAGGTCCTTGTATGGTCTAGTGACTTCTAAACTCAGCTCGTCCATGATCACCTTCGACATGAGATTGTGTTATGCACCATAATAAAGCATGGCATTATGCAGGGTCAGATCATGGGTTTGCAGACTGACATAGAAAGGAGGGACATCTTCTGCATCCCTTGTCACTTCAACACGCGAACCAAACAAGATAGTCGGGTGGTCGTCTTGAATGTTCAGAGTATTGGGGGTCCCTCCCATTTTCAACATTTTAATGATTTGTTCCCGATACTCATCCTTTCTAATAAGCTCATTGAACGGGACGAAGATTTTGATTTTGGCCATTTTGTGTTCAAAATTGAAAGGGGGACAGGTTTTTTCTACCTCCTTTCTGCTCGTCTCCTGGCCTGTCTCCGGGGCTTTCTTGGGGACTTCCTCCTTCGACTTCGCCTTCTTGGTTGCATCCTTGGCTGCGTTGTCCGATCTCGGTCAGCTCGTGGAAGGTGTGTCCACTGTAGGTTTCTTTACGGAGTTCGTTTGTTGTGGCTCAATAGGTACATCTTTACTCCGAAGGTTGTACTTCTTTTGGAACTGCATGATAGCATTTTGATAACCTTTCTTGAATTCTTTTGTCTCCCAAGATGGTGCATCGTCTGTTTTGAGTATCATAACATCGTCGGCTTCCAACATGAAGTCTTCATTTTGGCTCATATATCGATCATGCTCGCTCTTTGTCAAGAACACGTGCCAATTTTTGTCATCACAACAATGCATCTGGTCATCGAAAGTGTAGTTGAAATCCTCGTCTGCATAGTTGTTCTGGAAAGGAGGTCTTGTTTTCTGGTCACCTGGGTCCCGCTGCTTGATTTGAGGAATCTGACCCCTCCAGAGATTCTTATTTCTGGGTTGTGGGTCGTTTTGTTCTGGTGCAGCACGCCTGTTTCCCATGGACATTCTCTCCATCAACTTTTCCATGATCTTCATCATCATGTCGAATT
>SNQJ01S0086188.1:27356-38911 GCA_010110895.2 Picea sitchensis | reverse complement strand
ACGCCATCATGTTCACTTCAACCTCGACAGTGTTACTCAATATGGAATCTAGACTTGCTGATCTTCTTTCTCTTAGCAGCAGAGCAAAGTCATTGTCGAAGGAATCTGCGTATCACAATTGCGCAACATCGAGAGGGCTCTTTACTTCTGCAGGGATGGAGTTGTACACCTTCAAGAAATGATCCAAGAATTCTTGCACCGTCTCGTCCGGTGCTTTCTTCATGTTATTGTATTATGTTAGTAGCTGTAAAGGGTTTTTCTTATCCTCCCATTTATTTAGGAATGACCTTTCGAATGCGGTGAATTCCCGAATGCTCGCGGGCGGAAGGGATTTGAACCACTTTCTTACATCTCCCGAAAGGCTTTGCGCAAAAAGCCTCATTTTTGCATCTGCATAGTCTACCTCCTCCAGGTCAACAAAGTTGTTAAACCAGTCCAGGTGTCTCTCGACGGAAACATTTCCCTCAGTGTCGTAGAGTCTGATTCTTTGGCTATAATTGTAAGGCAAGTCATGTAACTGGACGACAGGATGAGGGGAGTGAATCTGGCAGCCATAGCCCTAGGGGGATTCGTATTTTGGGGGATATTATTTGTCACCAGGGCTTGGAAATTTTCCAGGTCGAAAACAGTCTTGTCCAAACTGGTTTCTGACTTGGACCTGAACAGATTTTTCTCGAAAAGTGCATAAAACTCAAGGTCGTCAATGCTCTGCAAGCCATCTTTGGGCAAGGATAGACTTCTATCTAGAAAATAAAATGGGTCTGGAACCTACTCTCTATCCTTGCGCATAATCTTCTCAGTGTCGCACACAGGCTCAAAGGGGTTTGGGTTAGGATTCGCTCTAGTGTAAAACGTCTTTAGAGCCAGGTTTCCTGAGTAGGGCTACTTAGGGATACTGGTTTGTTTGGACTGGAGTCGCGAGGGTAAAGGTTTCAGCCGGTATGGGTGTTTGTCCCTCTGTTACCCTCAGGGGCCAAACTGCAATGTTTGTTGTTCTCTCGAGGAAAATATTTTCAACTTCATCCCCGACAACGGCGCCAGAATCTTAGCACTTCGTAAATCTGCTCGACTGATAAATAGACGACGAAGGTAACGTTTTCAACCAACTTTGAGACCCGAAACTAGCCTTTTGGATCTAGAGAGGGCTCTCTCATAAATGGCGTGGTATCTACGTAGGATATGACTTTGGAAACAATGGCTAGATTTAACACCTATGATAATGGGTTCTAGTTATATTGGCACAAGGAGGTGAAACTTGGGCTATGGAGTCGATTTGAGGAAATGACGGAGATAAATGACTCAGTGACCAGACTTGAGAGGATAAGGCTAGATGAGCAATAGTATTCAGTGTAAAATAGAAATGAGGTGAGAAAAAACACAGGAAAGCAACTCAAGAGCGTCGCTTTGGACAAGTTAGGAGTTAGCTTGAGAAGAAAGTGTTTTGTCTAAGTGGCGCGAACAAGGGGCGTTGTGCAGTGAATCCGCAGGTTCGAAAATTCGTTCTGAAATAGACAGTGTAAGATATGAAATAAAAGGTAACAGGAAACACATACGCAAAGAAAGAGACACAATACATCTGACTATCACAACTAGAATATTTTCATCAAGTCATAGGACCTTTGCATTAAATTTCGGTCAAAAACTCAGATTACATACAATAGCATTCATTTTCTCAATTTTCCAACCAACCTGGCTTACATCGAAAAGATGAAATATATAAACGACGGTGCTTCTTGGGCTGCCTTGCTTTCTAATTGTTAACCCTAAACTAGAAAAAATGCACCACATGCGCCAGAGACTCTTCGCCTGGTACTATCCAAAAATAGGCAATAATCACGCCTGTCCACTAACGACTGTCTTTGGGTTCGCCACGGGGTCCGATCGTCGGTCATAATCCGATGTGGGGAATATGTGTCATTGTATCTCTTGATCGGGTATCCTAGTGAACATGTGTCAGTTAAAAACTTGTTTGTCTGTAATATTGGCTTCGCCTTCTGTTATGCGCCCATTTGCCGTAGAACTGTGCGTAGTAAACAGATGTTCGATTCTCATGACCGTTACCAAAATGGTAGGGTACTTTAGAGGACACGTATCACTCAAAAATACCGTGAATAAAATGTCGCCCGTTAAACTTTCTCTTTCTGTGTGTTGGCAAGAGCCATGCAGATTTCCTTTTCGGTTGCTTCACATTCTATGGGATGCTCTGTGTGCCTTTCTTTTGCTAACCTTTGCGCCTCTCACAGCTGGACAATAATGTCTCGTGCCTCTATAAGATGTCTTTTCATCCATGCCATGTTCCCTCCGTGACTCTGTGCAGCGGATGCTTCCGCGGTCTTTGCCACTAGCTATCACCTTAATTCCCTGTTCTCTTGATAGAGCTCGACAATAGCCAACTTTTCTTGTTTCAGCTGCTGAGATGGTGCCAGGGATGATTTTAGGGGCTAAATTTCGCTCATGGGCTAATTTTCCATGGTTTTCTAAAAACAAGATTCGCTATTTTAAAAATGAATCGCCCAAATTATATAGGATAAAATTATTTTACCTTAAAAATCGCCAAAATTTTATAAAAACTATATAAAATACTTAGAAATTTAAATATTTTTACAAAATATTGCCAAACATTTATAGTTGACATATGAAGGATTAGTAAGATTCACCAAGGTTTATACATTTTAAAATAAATTTTAATCCTTAAAATTATCCTTGGACGGTGCTTCCTCATTTTCTCCCATGGCGTTTTCTTTCCTTGCTTTGTTCCCTCCTTCACGGCTCGATTTCCCGATAGGTTCTAGTCGGATGGTGCGTCTGAGTAATTCTTCAGCGATCAATCCGACGCACAATTCTTCTACAATTTGAGCCTTCATGATCTCCTCGTTCTTTCTCGGCCTTCCCCTCCTCTGGGGCAGTTGTTGTTGGGAGGAGGGGGCTCTTTCCGTCTCCCTTTCCTGTATGAATTTCTCTACTTCGATTGTGTTATCACACAATTTGTAGCTAGGAAAAAACGTTATAAGGTAGAAGGCAAAACTGGCGTAACAGGAGCCAATCCCACCCAACGTCACCTCAATGGGATGGTTCTTTGTCTTTAGGGAGGTTATACCCAGGGGAGACGTCCCCGGTGACCTGGGGTTTTGAAGAGGCAAAAGGTTAACATTATAGAGGTAAGTTTCTCCCCTTCACAGATCACCACCAATAAGATGTTCCCGGCTAAACAACCAATAATAAAGTAAAGCCCAAGAAGTATACCTGCCTGGAACAAGACAACAACAAACTGATACGTGCAAGTTATTTCAATGGGTTAGTACTTCATATCAATCAAGATCTATCCGATGAACTTTTAAGCAATTTGAATATAAATATTGATGGAGTCAATGTTTATCAATAGCAATAAAAATCATGTCACTTCATCAATAATCATTAAAGTGATGTGGCATTCAATGCAACAAACCAACACTTCATTTAATTTATGCCTTAAACACCATTCAATTTCTCACAAGACAAAACGTTGCTGCATTAATGATACAAATAGCATAAGGTAACGACAACACTTAGGGTTAGTAGGGTTAGCTAGAGCTAGGGTTAGTGTAGTTAGGTTTTATATTCAAAGTGTTTGAGAGTTTTGTGATCAAATTCACTTCAACGTCGGAGGACACTAGATCAGTGCCTTGGAGGGTAAAATGGAGTCAAAAGTGAGGGATGTAAGGGTTGAAGGAGGATGACTAAGGACTAGAGGGAAGAGTTCTGAAGTGATGCAATGGTAGGGCCTGAGAATCAAAACCCTACGGGAGAGATTCTCACTCTGGTGTTTCTATAGCAAGGCCTCGTGCTCTCTCCTCCTTCTTTAGGTCAACTTAGCAAAACAGCTAGCTAAAATGAAGCACAAAAACAAGACAAGAAGGCTTAATGAGGGAGAGAGTTGCTACAACAAGGCTCTTTCATCAAACTCTAAAAGAAAAACGGCCCTAAGTGTAGATAACCTAGGCCTAGGACGTATTCTTCCTCTTGAATTCTAAATGGTACGACTAGCAAAAGGGAAGAAGGAAAATGAGTGTAGCTATGGCTAGGCTCTCTTTTTCTTCTTCAATGGCTGAAATTTTCTCTATCAGGGGACATGAGACAAGGACCTACTTGTGTTCTTGTCACCTAGGGTTTTGATTCAGCAAATTATAAATATATGCAAGAAAATAAGACTACAACCATTCATTTAAGAAGTTTTGCAGAAAAATACTTACAATTCATCAAGAAATAACCATGCAAGCCCTAGTTGTAACACCTTCCTTCAAGAGAAACACCATAAAATGCCAAGAAAGTCTTCCTTCAACAATTGTGCCTCACTAAATCAGCCAAATACCCAAGATAGGGTGCAAATTTCAGACTTCCTTATGGAGTGAATGAGCTATGATGATAAAATGAGGATCAAAATCATCAATATATACTGTATCAATGACCTAATTTACTTTTTAGGTCATAAAAAGGTCGTCAAGGCCATAATATCAAAATTATATTGTTTTTACATTAAATGCTAGAATAAAACCCTAATCAAGCAAAAAGGTAAGATGTCACCCCTTCCTAGGTTGACGTTAGCCCCTATCAGGGCAAATGTAGCCTCCTCAAGCAAGACGTTATCCCTCATTGGGCTCCTCCAAGCTGCCACACGTGCCAACATCCCTGTCCATCTACCAACATGCTCATGATGACGTCATAAGCCTCTTGGTGACGTCCTGGGCCATCTAGAGCCAATGTCCCTTTGAAAGTGGGTCAATCCCCCTAGGCCAAGTAGTGATGGGGTGCCTCTGGTGGAATGTTCTCTTCTTCTCTGGTGCAAAGTCTCTGATCATCCTCTACCCTGTCTTTGCCCCCTGATGGGGTCTCATCATCCATCTGGTGGGCTCTTTAGCCCCATGGAAGTTTGAACTGATCATATCCCCATGTGTACCGGTCCAAATGGTACCTGTCTGTCGGGCATGGTCCTACACATCAAAAGCTACGCCCTCCATGGGCTCATCAGTCACAGGGATAATAGCAATGTCAATCACATCTCATCATTAATATTATTAAACATATGCATACAATCCCTAATACATCTATCAATATCTCAAAGACATTACACAAGCCTGCTATACAAATTTGGAGGAGAAGACAAACGTTCTATTGGGCTAGTGTCCATCGGAAAAGGTGAGTTCCCTGAAGAAAACCTCATCAAAATTATGTGAGTGGGTGATTTGGTTAAGGGAAGTCCAAGCATGTGGGTGCACTGAGGGCCAAGGATGCAATGTGTTATCTGTGGGTGCCTTTGTAGAAGGCGAGTTGTATCTGTCATAGATGCACTCTTTCCAAGCCCATTCTTGCCTTTATTCTTTTATTACTTTTCTTTTTATTTTTGTTCAAGAGCTAATCAGGGGACACTGCCCTGGTGTGGTGACTAGTGGTGGTAGTGTTACCCACAAGTACTTTCACGGAAATGAAAAGGTTGGTTCGTGATGAGACCCCCTTTTCCTTGGCCATGTAGCCAAGAGTCACTGCCCTGGCATCGTAACCAGATGGTGGCAATGTCATACTGCTAGGTACCCATGGACCTAATAGGTTGGCTCGTGATGAGACCCCCTATCCTCTGACTAGGTCTTGTTTTATTATTTTCTTACGTGTCCCTCTAGTTTCTTGCTGAGAAGCCTTTTATTGCTTTATCGGGGGTCCCTGGGCGAAGCATCTCGAGGTTTTATTCTTAGGATTTTATCTTTTACGAACTTACTTTTACCTTATGGGCCTTTAGCCCCTTCTTCCCACGAGATAAGGTGCAATCTTGAAAATAGGTCAACCCAATGCTCGGACAAGGGGAGTGGGACAAACGAGCGGGAAATAAGATGAAATAGTGGTTCTATGATGGGAGCGGACGATGGCCTTTCAGAAGTCCCCCCAAGTGGAAAACCAAAACCTATGGACAAAGGCTTGCCAGGACACCTTGTCAATCCCGCCAAACATGGTCAAGTGGGCAAATGTAAGATCCAAGCAGTTGTTAGAAATAAAAGGAATCAGATGCATATATTTAAAGGTTTTAATGATCAAACGTGACACATACCATGATACCTAGGCAAATCACCTCATGGAGAAAGAACTCTTTCTGATATAGGACCAAGCCGATGGTGATGGATGTTACTGCTACTTGACAAGATAAGGATGATGGAAGAAGAAAAGGTGGGCCCTCCAGGGCCATGCTCAGGTCAATCCTGCTCTTGGTACTGCTTGTCTAGGACCTATGGGCCTCGAGACATGATCTCCTAGTTATCCCTAAAAAGTGTGGATAACATCTCACTCCAACTCGGGGACATGTGCTCACCATAGAGTGCATGAAAACCTCAACATCTCTGGCACAACTTGCAGACCTGCTCGATCTCGAAAGAAGTATCAGTAGAAAAATTGGTGTGGTAATGCCACCCCAACATACATTTATATATATNAAAGAAAACAATCAATAAGTGTGAATATAAAAGAAAACTAACATGCAATGAAAATTATATAATAGATGAGTGCAAAATGCCTTCTTACCTGTACTTACCTGTGAAGTCAGGTCGCTGGTGGGTAATAATGCTTGATATGTAAAACATTTACTGGCATCTTCAAGGCCTCTCCCTCCATGGTCTCTAGATTGAAAGAGTTTGTACCCACGCAACTCATGATTCTATAAGGACTTGTCCATAAACTGTCAAACTTTTTGTGCATACCAGGTTTCTCTCTTCTCTTATCCCATAGTAGTACGAGATCTCCTTCAATGAAGTTTCTTTCCTTGTGTTTATGGTCAAAGGTGTTTTTTATCTTCTCCTGATTTCTTTCCATCTGACCAAAAGCACTCCTCCTAGTCTCATCTAGCTCTATTAGCTGATTGATCCTTCCTTGGATTGCTTCTGTATCTGTAGCATATTGTTGAGTGAAACAAAGGATAGGAATCTGGAGGTTCACAGGAATCTTTTCTTCTAGTCCATATACCAACTCAAAAGGAGTTTTTCTTGTGGAAGTTTTTGTCATTAATCGGTTTGCCCATACTGCATACTTTATTTTTCTATCCCAGGACTTTTTATTTTCCCCCACAACCTTCTTTAGAATATTCATGAGGTTTTTATTGGTTGATTCCGCTAATCTGTTCCCTTGTGGGTAATAGTTGGAGGAGTGGGATAGGACAATGCCATATTTGAAGCAAAATTATACCATAGCATATGAGCTGAAAGCTTTGGCATTGTCTATAGTGATCTTGGAAGGGACACCGAACCTAGTTATGATTTTGTGTTCCAGAAAATTCATGACTACTTCTTCGGTGGCCTTCTTTGTAAGAATAGATTTGACCCATCTAGTGAAATATTATGTGGCTATTAGGATCCATTAGTAGCCATTAATTGATTTGTCCTTAAACTCCCCAACAAAGTCCCAACACCACTGCTAAAAAGATGCTTCTATCACTATGGGTTTCAGGGGTTGCGTTGGGAGTTTTGGTTTACCGGAGAAGTACTGGCAAGGCTGGCAAGATCAGACATGCTGGTGGGTATCAAAAAAAGGTGTTGGCCAGTAATACCCAGCCCTCAGGATCTTGTGGGCAGTAGTACGAGCTGCAAAGTGTCCACCACAGTACCCAGAGTGAAATTCTTCCAGTAGCTTCTTTGCCTCTTCTTTGTTCACACATCTAACTATAACCCTGTCAGGATTCCTCCACCCAAGTTCGTCTTCCGTCAAGCAGTATTTCATAGATTTTAATCTCAAAGCCATTATTTTGTAGTCTATTAGGTGATTGGGGCAAGACAAGTTCTTTAGATAGTAGACGATATCATAATACCACTCATCATGCTCTAATTCGTTGACCATCACATTTATTTTCTCACTCTCGCCCATTTGTATGGCTTCTTGGTTGCTCTTGGTCATCATCTGCGCTAAACCTTGTCCCTTTATTATTTTGGTGGGTTTTATTTCTAAGTCATACTCCTGGATTTTGGAAACCCACTTTCCCCTAGTACCCATGCAATCTTGTTGCGATAAGACATCTTTTACGGTTGGGTATGGGACATAAGCCTTAATTTTATTGTAACCAACGTAATTTCTAAAGTGTTTGAGGGACTTGACCAAGGCATACACTTGTTTCTCAGTGATGGAATAGTTTAACTCGGAATATATGAGTACCTTGCTCATAAAAGCCACGGGATGTTCATAGTCATCAACATCCTTTTGCATTAGAACACCTGCAATAGTGTCCTGGGATGCAAACAAGAATATTATGAAATCTTGTGAAAAATTAGGGTTGATCAGGACAGGGGCTTGGGGGATAGAATCTTTTATATCTTCAAAGGGTTTGTTGGTCTTATCATCCCACCTGAAAGCAACATCCTTCTTTAGAAAAACACTCAAAGGTTTTATCCTCTCGGCAAATTTTGGTACGAATCTACGAATGAAGTTAATCTTTCCAAGAAATGATTGTACAAATTTTCTATTGGTTGGGGGGGNCAGGGTCAATGGAAACTCCTCCCTATGAGGCCACGTGACCTAATAACTTTCCTTCATCGATACCGAAGACAGATTTATTGGGATTTAGCAAGATACCATACTTCCTACATCGCTCGAAAACAACCCTGAGGTGCGAGAGATGGTCTTTTCTATCCTTGGACACAACTGTAAGGTCATCCTAGTAGATTTCTATGATTTTTTGTATGAGGTCCCTAAAGGAAAAATCCATTTCTCTTTGAAAAGTAGCACCAGAATTCATAAGACCAAATAACATTCTTAAGTACATAAAGGTTCCCCACGGTGTAGTAAATGTCATTTTGAGCTGGTCTTCTCTTTTGAGTAACACCTGGTTGTATCCCGAAAACCCATCCAACATAGACATCATCCCTGCCCCTGTAACTCTTTGACACAAGTGTTCCATGTTTGGGAGAGGGTAATTGTCTTTCAAAGACAATTGGTTGAGGTTACGGAAATCAATACACAGGCGTATGTCACCGGTCTTTTTTCGGACAACTACCAAATTTGACATCCAAGAGGAATATCTGATAGGGGTTATGATACCAGTGTCAACCATCTTCTGGAGTTCCTTCTGTATTTGGCTTGCTAACTTTGGATTGACGTGTCTTAGCTTTTGTTGGAAAGGTTTGGATCCTTCTACCAAGGGTATAGCGTGTTGGATGACGTCCCCCCTATAGGCCTTCGAATCATCATAGTTCCAAGCAAAGGTGTCCTTGAATTCCCTGACAAGTGCTAGGATCTCTATCCTTTCCTTTTCGGTGGTGCCTTTACCTATTTTGATCATTCTTGGGTTTATTTTTGTACTGATATTGAATTCTAGGGCTTCGTCAGCTTGTTTGTTGGGTCTTTTCCCTTTGAAAACATCATGCCTATCAAAGAGGTTTTCCATGGGAACACAACCTTTTGGCAAGGCATTGCTTTGAAGGTTTATAACTTCTAGGTTCATGGAGTCAGCTAGAAAAGTAATTTGTGAATCGATGAATTCCTTGTTGTTTTCCATGAACCTGATGATTTGGTCGTCGTCTTCAAAAACTTGCCAATATTCCAAATTATCGGGGACAGAAGGTCTAAAGAGGACCTCCATTTTTCATAAGTCACGAAGAGGTCCCTCACAAGGTTGTAAAGTGGAAGTAGAAACAACCAAGGTGTCTACCATGTGGTTTTCCTCTCAAGGAATGGCTTCAAGTGACACTATTTTGAAGGATTTTGAAAAGGATTGAGCCAAGTCTTGGTACTTCTTCAAATTCTCATTTTTAGTGGCAAATTTCATCATCACTTGTGATACAATGAGGTCTAAGTCTCCCTTTTCCCTTAGGTGCGCAACACCTTTGTCAATTGCTAAGTTGAACCCTAGGATCAAAGCCTCATACTCAGCAATATTATTGGTGCAGTGGTATTCCAACCTATAGGAATGGTAAAAGGCTTCACCAGATGGGGCTATCAAGAAAATTCCAGTGCCTAACCCAGAGCTCGAGTCAGATCCATCAAACTCTAAAGTCCAAATTCCTTCAGACTCCTCAATGGTGTCAAAATCTAGGCTTCCTTCCCGGACAAACCAATTGCTTACATCACCGTCAATGCATAAGAGTTGGTTTATTGCCTCATCAAAGGTTTCAACTGGGAAACCCATGAAGGGTTCTTTGTGGATAGTGAAGAATCCTCCTTTGGGGTGAGGGATGATTGATTTAGACTCATTTTCTTGAAAACTCTTGGCCAAGTGTTTTATGAAGTCTTTGGGGAGAATGATACCCCAATTGCTTCTCACAGCATCCACAACCATCACATCTAGAAAGAAAGGGGCACTAGGGCAAGAGTCAAAGGCAACTTCTATCTCCTTAATGACTCCTCTTGCAAAACCACCTCCGACGTTTCATTGTGAGAGGTTTGAACCCAATTGTTACATGGTCTCCTCTGTGATAATGTTGGTTGATGCATTTGGATGCAAGACACAGTTATGGAGGAAGGTGTTGTTGACTTGGAGAGTGATGTAGAAGGGTGTGACATCACCCTATTTTGGACTGAAGTTGCCTACTTGGTGGATAAAGAGAGGGGATTCTTCGGGAGGGAAACACTCAAAGGTCTGAGGTAGTGGGATTTTGGTTTCCTCCTCCTTATCCTGGCAAGGTTCAGGTTCTGTGGGATTTTTCTGAAAAGAGATATCTTGGACATTGGTATGGTAAAAAATCCATTTCCTATTAGGAGAGGTGGGTTCAAATTCAAAAATATCCAAGGGTTCAGGTTCAGCGACCAAAGCCTCACAGGTGTTCCAAAGGTCATTATTGCGTGAGAGGTTGACCGGACATATGTATTCTTCGAATTCAAGGTTCCTCTCAATTTGATAGGCTAAATCTTATGCTTCTTCCAGAGTTGAGGGTGACCGGTCCCTGAGGGTAAACTACAAGACACCTTCCAAAGAATTCAATTAGTGTTCCAGAATGGCTTCTTCTGAGTTGAGTTTTTGTTGGACTCATTTAAGGAGAAGGTTGAACCTATCCCTGAAATCCCTAACGCCCTCACAGGAACCTTTGCAGATATCAATGTACTGAGAAAACAAGTCTTGTGTGTGTTCATGGTTGCACCATCTTATTTTGAAAGCTCTTTCCAACTCTTGAGGAGTTTTTATGGCTCCCTTTGGGAGAGCATCAATCCAAGTCTTATCATCCCCCACAAGGGAGCTTGCAAAAAGCCTCATGAAGACATCGGGATGTTCTTGACTGGTTTGATGAAATTCTAAACTATCATAGAAATGAGTCCAATGGGAGTTACCAGAAACCTCTTTCCCTGAGAAGAGGGGTAACCAAGAATTGACATTCTTTGGTAAATCATGCAAACCGCCCTGGATGTTACTTAGATCAAAATAACTGGAAGTCTCTGGATGAGACCACATGTGTGGATTAGGTGGAGGGGCAGTGCTTGCAGAGATGATAACTGCCACAGCAAAGGGGTTTGAGTACTGACGCCCACTACGGGTCGTCATTGGTGGAGTCGCCAGATAATTTACTTGAAACTATCAAATAAAGGGAAAACACCTTAGTGGATTCGCCAGGTAATCTTGTAGG
>SNQJ01S0086186.1:21079-50880 GCA_010110895.2 Picea sitchensis | reverse complement strand
ATGATATGGAAATTTTGGCTTCTAGGCTAGATGAATGGTTATGCAATTGGAAATACTTCCTGATTCCCAACAACTATGCTTCAACATCATCTTATTTTTCTCTTTCACTATCAAAGGATGGTGGCCTAAGCTTCCTCAACTCTCCTTGCAAATTTTCCAATTCATGCCTTCTTATTTGGTGCCTAACAAGAGACAATTTTGGACTGCTTATGGAATCTTTAGATGCATTAAACTTCCTTGTTGAATAAGGATATGAGTGAGGTCCATGAGTTCTTCCGGTGCTTCTTGAATGGCCAAATATTCTATAGTATCTCTTCTTTCATGATGTTAGCCATCTTCCTCTTTTCTTGAGACTGATCCATTCCTTGCCTACCTATGCAACCTATTTAAGCTTTGCATCACTTGATCATTTGTTTTATTTTTCTCTCTCCTTAGCTTCTCATTGTCTTCTTTGTAACTCTGCATTTCTATTTTCAAGCTTCTCACAGTCTCTGATAATGTTTATTTTTCCCCTCTTGATCTGAATTTAGGAGCGGAACGAACTGATTAACAAACAATAACACAGAGATATGGAGAATAACACAAATATCCAGTGAACAATATCTTCTATTAAATAATGAAATAGGATGAAACTGTAAAACTGTAGAACTGAAAACTTGCTCGAATGATGGTCACTATCTCTGAGAAGAGATGTGGCTTCTACGTGCATCTGTCTAAGAAGAATGGATTACAATGAGGCTCCATAGGCCTTTTTGATATTATTCATGAATGCTAAAACTCTATACATCCAAAAACCTAACCCTAGAAGGTGAAACACCAAAAGTTATGTGGGCCCTATGGATAAGTTGGTGTAATTTGGTACCTCAACTTCTGAGGGCCGTAAATTTTTCATACGACCTCCGTTTTAGGAATGTGATAGCCCGTTGGAAAGGTATTTCAGAGAACTACACATTTCTCCATCAAAATATGACTATGTCCATAGTTTGGTTGTGGAGAGACAAAAAAACAATGTTTAGGGCCCCAAAACGACCCCGTAAGTACAACAAAATGTGCTGACATGAAAACATACAAAATAAGCCAGTTGGATTAGGCGAGAGGCCACCCATATACACCTGGAGGATGTGTGGGGATTCATACAACCTCAAAAGTGTAGAACCCACAATTACAAAGTAGTACAGAAGAACGTGCTGAACAAAAATGGACACGAGGAGCTAGTTGCAATTGGTGGGTGGCCACCAATATCCATCTGGATCAATCCTCCCCCTTTAGGAAGAAATGGTCTCCATTGTGTTGAGTTCCCCCATCAGGTGAGGAAAATGTTGTTGGATTTGTCCTGGGGTGAGCCACTTTCCTTGGTGTAGGAGTTGCCCTGCTTGGCAACTCGATAAAGCTGGATTTGCTGCTGGCGAGTGCCCTTGACTCGTGTGTCCACTATTTGAGCAATGGATGATTGTTCCATGCAGTCAAGGTTGAGCTCTGTTGGTTTTAGTTGTTCTGCGATCTCAGAAGTGTCCAATAATGGTGGAAAATATGGACGAAGGAGGTCCACATTGAATACTGGAAGCAGACCAAGGAAGGGTGGAGTGTTGATCTCAAAAGATTGCTACCCATAACCTTGGTGATAGTGTAAGGCCCATAACTAAGTGGGAGAAATTTTGATGGGGCTCGGTGAGACGCTCCTTCTATAGATGTAACCAAACTTTTTCACCAACCTGAAACTGGTGTGGTACCCTATGTTTATCATGGCGCTGCTTGTACTTAGCATTAGATTTCTGCAAAATCTCTTGGACCTGTTGGTGGATGTGTTGAATCCTCTCAATGAATCTGGTGGCTTTTTCGATCGCTGACTGATTAGGGGAAGAGTATGTCTATGCAGTGGAAAGAGGGACTGCAACATCAATGGGTCCCAAGGGTTGGAATCCTAGACCCACCTGAAATGGGATATGGTTGGTGGAACTATGGAGAGCCCTGTTGTAACTGTGTTGGACATATGGGAGACTCTTGTCCCATGTAGTGGATTCTTATAATTATACATGTGCAAGACGTGCACAATCATACGATTGATGACCTCTGTTTGGCCATCGGTTTGGGGGTGGAAAGCAGTGGATTTTGTGAGCTTGGTGTCTAACAGAGACTAGAGACTCGACCAAAATGTGCTAAGGAACCTGTTGTCTTGGTCGAAGATGATGGTTTGTGGTATCCCAAAGTGAAACCACACTCGTTCAAAGAAGATCTTGGCAGTATCTGTCGCCGTGACATTCTTCTTACAAGCTGTGAGGATGGCCATATTCGAAAACCAATCAACGAACACAAACACACAGTCATTTCCTTGCTTGGTGGACGACAATCCATACATGTAATCCATTCAGATGGATTTCCAAGGCTTCTCTGGAATAGTAAGAGGGGTATATAAGCCTTGCTTCTTGATGGCTGGCTTGGAAATGGCACATGCAGTGCAATATATGATATACTTGTTGAGGTCTTATCGAAGCTTTGGCCCATAAAAATGTTTATGAAGAACAACCACAAATTTCTCTACGCCAAAATGTCATGCCACCCGACTGTAGTGTGTTTCCCAAATCAACTTTGCATGCTCACTTGTAGGAACATAAAGATGGCCCAGGTGGCATAAGAGTCTGTCCTGAATTTGAAAATAAGTGACAGTTGCACCTGTACCCAAGAGTTGATATGTGGTGGCGAAGTCTGGATCTTGCTGATAAAGTTGGGGCCACTTAGATGCTTCATGTCCACAAGAATGGAGCACAATGGTGAGTGCAGCCACAGGGGGACGACTGAGGCAGTCAACGACACGATTGGAGATACTTGTATTATACTTTATGTTGAGATGAAATCATTGGAGGTAGGTGGACCACTTCTGATGGAGGTCGGTCTGTAATTTTCTCTATGTCTGTATGAACTGCAGAGGCTTGTGATCAATGTGTATGATCATCTCTTTCCCCATAATGTAATGTTTCCATTGATGACAATCTTGTAAAATGGAATACATTTCCTTGTCATAGGTAGGGTATTTTTGGATAGTATCGAAGAGTGTCTCACTATGGTATGCCACCGAATGCCTGTGCTGAATGAGAACTGTGCCCACAACAAAGTTAGATGCATTAATCTCAATCTCGAATGGTTGTTGCAGATCGAGCAAGGAGAGTACTGGAGCTCAACACAAGCGATGCTTCAAATCATCGAATGATTGTTGCTTGTCCTTTCCCCACATGAAATTGGCCCTACCACCGCCCTTGGTCACCTGGTTGAGGGCCCATGCAATATGGGAGAACCCCAACATGAACCGTCGATAGAAGTTGGCTAGCCCCAAAAAGATTTGAAGCTCGATCAATGTGGTCGGTACTGACCAATCACAGATGACTTGGATATTAGTTGGATCAAAATGTACCCCATGCTCATCAATAATGTAGCCCAAGTGTTGGACCCCGTTCATGCCAAAAGAGCATTTTTCAAGTTGGCATACAACTACCACTGAGTACTCAAAACCTATTGAATATGCCACATGTGCTCCTCCCACGTTCTGCTGAAGATGAGGATGTCATCCAAATATACCACCACAAAGGATTTGGTGAAGGGTCTGAATACATCATCCATCAACCTCATGAAAGTGGCCGGTGCATTTGTTTAACCAAAGGGAATGACTAGCCATTCGTAGAGACCTTATTTAGACTTGAAGATTGTCTTCCATACATCAGTTGGTTCGATGGGAACCTGGTGGTAGCCAGAATTTAGGTCAATCTTGCTGAAGAA
Organism: Picea sitchensis; assembly: GCA_010110895.2. Lineage (NCBI taxonomy): Eukaryota > Viridiplantae > Streptophyta > Pinopsida > Pinales > Pinaceae > Picea > Picea sitchensis. The sequence goes on along the minus strand of SNQJ01S0086186.1, from coordinate 47,112 downwards.
CTTTTCCTGCTTGAGTTGGTCAACAAGGTCATCAATCCTAGGAATGGGGTAGCAGTTCCTGAAGGAATTGTTTTCATGTTACCACGTGCAAGAGGAAGCACCAGATGAAGATGATCCGCGCAATATTCAGATTGAGGAAGAAAAGGGTGAAAGAGATGTGGAAGGCCCACCCATAGAATCAAAAGTCATTTCCATGCCGATATTAGTCTTTCTAGATTGGGAGAAGACATTCTGTTAGTGTTGGAAGTCACCTCTGGATTGAAACAGAGGTAAGACCAAGGCCCATCAGCTTGTATGTCATAGTAAATTAATTTAAGGGTGGTCGAATGGGCGCAGACCCAAGAGAATATCGCTTTAACTCAGAAATCTGGTTTGGCATGCATAGACAAGTGAGGTCTTGATCTAAATTTAGTCATAGATTTGTAGAATAGTGGTGAGTAAGGGGAAGAACTTAAGGAGGATGAAGAGGTCTACTATGGACATCCGGTCTTTCAGCAGCCTAAGAAGGAAAAGTTTTGAGAACGAGATCCTCTTGGACCTAAAACTTCAACAAAATGAATGAAATTATCACTGAACTGAGATCAAACATACATCACAATTCACTAACAACAAACCGACTGGATCTCCCATGCCCGAGTCATCCAAAGAGGGAAAAGATAACACAAGAAACTGATTAGAACTAGTCACAATGCCACTATGATCGAACCTACATCACAGAAACATAACTACTCTCGACCGGATCATCCATGCCTGAGTGTTCTAACACAACTGTTACAAAAAAAGAAAAAGGAAAATGACTTTCATTAGACAAGAAGTCTCAAATGCATATACATAACCATAGAACCATAATGTTCATTAAAACTATACAATACGGGAGCCTAGCTCAACCATTGACTCTTTACCCAATATCAAAATTGAGTCTATATACTCAAAACAATCTACCCCTTACAAAAGTGCGTTCTGATCACTGCATTCAAGGCTTCACGTCTCTCCTTCTCCTATCAGACCGTACCTACATTCTTTTATCATACGTGACCTTAAATCAGTATGGGTTCTACAGAAAACCTTATGACAGAGTGGCCTTGGGATGACAACCTGCTTCCTCGGTCAATGCTTCCATGTCTTCCATTTACAAGGTGAAATGAGGTTTCAACTACCTTCTTTAGTTTCATTAACTACCTTCATTGGGATCGGGACGAGTCCGAACATTCATGAATTCCCTTGGGCGACGCTCCTGGCTTGCTGAGTTAATCATGAGGCCTTCTTTTGCAGCTAATGTAAATTCTCTCAACCCCTCAGGTGTGGCTCTTTACAACCACCCCATGTGACCACGGGCTATGACCTCATGCCTATCCCACATACTATTTCAGGGCTTGCCACTTTGGCAGTTTTCACTCCACCTTGACTTCAATATCACGATGCCCGAAATTGCGAAGCGAGCGCTGAGATTGGTGATCAACCTCGCTTTAAGATGGATGACCATGATCTTCCCCTGACCACACAAACTGTCGACCAATCGGTGAACGTTATCCCCCTTTTCCCAGACTTGATTTCTTTGTGACCGGGTGCTAGGACCGTGGGCCCGATTTCTGGGTGCTTTCGTGATTTCGCGCTTCGGGGGAAAAAGATGTTGCTCATGGGAAACCTCCGATTCGCGAAATCGTGAAATTAGACTTTCGCATTCAGGGCTTCAGGCAGTGGATGCGCTTGTTGATGAGAACCTAGAAATCCTGATCCCCGAAATCGTCATTGTTAGATTAACAGTCCTCTACCCCTCACAATCGGACGACCCAGATCAAACCTTGATTGTGGGACCTCCTCCCATCGGCACTCCCGGTAAAACATTTCTCTGTGCTGGATCCTGCACCACATGTCCTCCCTGATGGATAGACCAACTCTATTCGCGACTTCGCATTTTGTGAATCCTCGCAACTCGGCCCTTTGACCCCTTCTGACTCGCGAAATTGTGACTCTGCCTAACACTATTCCTCATGCAACTCTGTGATCGCAATCACCCAATGACCGTCGATCTGCTCCATCGATGGATCCTCGTCGTTGAAAACTGATCTTTGCCCGCTTGCTTGATTTGTGTTCGTACTAGACCATTTCAAATTTTGCGCTCTAAGCACACGGCTATGNCCTTTGACCCCTTCTGACTCGCGAAATTGTGACTCTGCCTAACACTATTCCTCATGAAACTCTGTGATCGCAATCACCCAATGACCGTCGATCTGCTCCATCGATGGATCCTCGTCGTTGAAAACTGATCTTTGCCCGCTTGCTTGATTTGTGTTCGTACTAGACCATTTCAAATTTTGCGCTCTAAGCACACGGCTATGGCTTGTGTAAACAAAGGCCTAGATGACTGGATAGAGGCTAGAAAAACAGGGAGACTGGGGCATTACAAGCGTAGAGGGGCAAATGAAAATGATTATACAAGCCAAAGGGGCTAAAATTTTAAGAAGTTGTCTGTGAAAGGAGAGAGACAGGGCAAAACACAGTCTTAGGTAGAAAACACATACTCACAAGATCTTATCAAGGTTAAGTGCTAACATTAGGCTCCATGGGGGATAGATTCCTCCCTGTGAGGCTCTAAGATCTCCTTTTGCAGTTTCAGTGCCTTAGTGTTGGGTTGTGGAGTCTTCTATTAAAACAAAACAAAATAACATAAAACATAGGTGGTATTTAAAAAGATGGGACGCTAGCCGCGGCTTTTAAACAATAAATTTTTTAAGGAAGTGCCCATTCACAGGGCCAACAAAAACTTCAACACCCTTCAGATTCTGTAACCTGTAAGTGTTATTTAGAAACACTTCAAAAATATTGAAGGGACTTCTCCAAAGGGTATACAATTTTCCATGCTTGCCCTTGTCCTGCCTGGGAGCATCCCATTTGAGCACCAGATCTCCCAACTGGAAAATCTCATTTCTCACCTTTCTGTCGAAGGCCTGCTTGATTTTCTGTTGACGATCGTGTGCTCTGTCCATCGTCTTCTCTCTAATATGCTACACCTTTACCAGCTGGTGTATCCTCCTAATCACATCATCAGGTTCTTCCTGGCATTCTTGGAAGAAATTTGCCATAGGCAGGGCCAACTGAGTAGGGAAAACTGCATTAGTCCCATATACAAGTTGGAAAGGGGAGATGCCCAGAGATATTTTTTTTGTTACTCTATCGACCCACAGAGCGAACTTGAGGTTCGAATCCCATGCTTTCTTGTTGTCTTCTAATAGTATTTTGATGATTTTGACGAGGATTTTGTTAGAGGACTATGCTAATCCATTGCCTTGTGGATAGTAGGGGGTAGAGTAGATCAACGCAACTCTAAACTGCTCACAGAATCAGATCAATGGTTCAGCTCTGAAAGATGCAGTGTTATCGGTGAAAATTTGGCTCGAACAACCAAACCTTGCTATGATATCCTCCAAGAAGTTGATGATTACCTTGTGGGACACGCTCCTTGTGGGGATAGCTTCTATCCACTTGGTAAAATAATCTCTGGCCATCGGGATCCACCTATGATGACTGCTGGATGTAGGTTGAATCTCCCCAATGAAGTCTAGGCTTCACTGCTGGAAGGGTCCTGAAGCAATCACAGGTTTCAATGGCAGGGGATTTAGCTGCTACTTTCCTGAGAATTTTTGACATTTAACACAAGCTCCGACTTTTGTGTAAACATCAGTGAACAGGGTGGGCCAGAAAGAACCAGCCCTAAGAATATTATAAGCCGTCATTTTCCAGAAGTGATGCCCCCCACACGAACTATCATGAAAGTCCGACATAATCCTTTGTGCTTTGTGTGGGTCTAAACATCTCAGCAGTACCCCTAGGGGGTCTTTCCAAAATAAATTTTTACCAACAAGGCAATATTTAATGGCTTTGAGATTTAAAGCTCTTGCCTTTTTCCTTTGCATGCCATCAGGGGGCCGCAACTCTTGTAGAAAATATATGTCATCCTTGTACCAGGGGCATCCTGCTAATGGGGGGTCTGCCTAAGCATTGGTATCATATAATCCAACCTGCTGACTTTCTGAGCATCTGTTGATGAAGCTTACCCCCAAGGTTTTGCAATTAGATTCGGCCAGCAGTGTATCTAAACCTTGACCTTTAATCAATTTGGTGGGCTTTACCTCTAGGTAAAATTTGAGGATATTGGCTATCCATTGGCTCCTCCTTCCATCTACGTCCGGTTGAATGATAATTTCCTTCACTGAAGCTGAAGGAACATACACAATGAATTTTGAATGCAGAACATAGACTCTGAAAGTCTTGAGAGATTTGACCAAAGCGTAGGCCTGCTTTTCCATCATGTCATATTTTATTTCGGCATCCCTCAATGCCCGACTAAAAAAGGAGATGGGCTACTCCAACCCTTCAACATTTCTTTGTAATAGAAAAACCGCCACAATGTCAATTGAAGAAAATGAGAAAATAAGGAAATTCTTTGAGTAATCGAGACTGATAAATACAGGTGCCTTAGTTAAGGCCTTCTTTATCAGATCAAAGGATTTTCGAGACTCAATAGTCCATTTAACTTCATTTCCGTTCCTCAACATGGTTGTTATAAGCTTTACCAACTCAGTGAAATTAAATGAACCTCCCCAGAAAATCAATCTTTCCCAGAAAAGATTGGACTTCTTTCCTAGATCTCGGAAGTTACAAGCTTTGAATTGATTTGACTTGGCTGGGATCAATCCTGACTCCTTCGGCTGATACTATGTGGCCCAACAACTTTCCTTTCTTCATGGAAAACAAAGATTTTTTGGGATTTAAGGAGAGACCAAACTTTCTGCATTTCAGGAACAACCTTCTTAAATGCTCATAGTGCTCTCTCTCAGATCGGGAGAAAACTGTAATGTCATCCAGATAGATGACCATGAACTTGTCCCTTCTCCAATGAAAGCTATATCCATGGCTCGCTGAAAGGTCACCCCTGTGTTCATCAATCCAAAGGGCATTTTGGCATACATGAACGTACCCCAAGGAGTGGTGAAGGCTATTTTTTCTTTGTCCTCGTGCAGGACCGAGATCTGATTGTAGCCCGAAAAGCCATCAATCATGGATATCCTTGATGCACTTATTACCCTTTGTAATATATGTTCCATCTTCGACAAGGGGTAGTTGTCTTTCCTTGAGCTCCTATTTAGGTTTATGAAATCGACACAAAGTCTGATCTCCCCACTCTTCTTCCTTACTGGGACCAGGTTGGCTACCCACTCTGAGTATCTCAAAGGCACAATGATTTGGGAATCTAGCAACTTCTTTACCTCCTTCTCCATAATAGGTAGCAACATAGGATTAATTCGTCTCAATTTCTGCCTAAATGGTTTGGCTTCCTCCTTTAGTGGAATCTTGTGCTCGATGACGCTTGTGTCATATGTCCCGAGGTCTTCATAGGTCCAGGAAAACACATCGAAAAATTATTTTAATAACCCAGTATACTCGGCCCTCTGCTCTTTTGACAGGCTTCTTGACAGCTTGACCAACTTTGGGTCTTGTTTTGTGCCAATATTGCACTCAGCCACATCAACATCATCATTTGAGGTCTTACCCTTCACTGCCACATTTTTTTTGTCAAACAACCTTTCCAAAGGAACCAACCCCTTTGAAATGTGATTGTTGGGCAACTGAATGATATGATGGTCAACAATTTTGTTCAGAAATGCACCAGTATGAGGGTTTATTTCAGAATTAGGATCTTGATCAATATGTAACGCTGAAAACTCATCAATAGTCTCCAGGAATATTTTGATTTCAAGATCATCCTCAAACACTTTCCAATGCTTGACGTTGTTAGGTATAGAGGGTCTATACTTCACTTCTACATCGTACCTGAGTTTAGGTGGCAGAGGAACCCTAAAATTGCTTGCTGAGACAACTAGAGAATCAACCACAATGTTTTCTCCTCTTGGAATAAATGATATGTTGAAATCTAGAAAAAAACTGTCAATGAGGTCCCATACTTCATTTCTGTAACTCCTAAGTCGAGGGTGTTTGGCTTGATAAATATTTCTAATCTGCTGGATAATCAACTCAACATCTCCAAACACAGATATCTTCTCAATTACCATGTCCTTTGCAGCCCTTAACCCCAAAACCAGAGCTTCATACTCTGCTACATTGTTGGTTGTTTCAAATTCCAATTTGTATGATAGAGATATGGTCTCCTGAACAGGTGAAACAAAAACCACTCCAGCCCCAACACCTTCTCTAGAAGAGGCTCCATCAAAGAACATTTTCCACACTGAGGTGATTGGAGGAGAATCCTCGCAGGGAGTAATGGGATTTCTAACCTGAAGGGGAGGTTCCGAAGTGTTGGTGAGCTGCAACAGGCTGGATCCCAAATCAATATCAAGGGAAAAGATAGGATGATTGGTGGGATCTGCTTTGTTACTGACAATGTAGGCCAACTGAGCTTCTCTATACAATTTCCTATGTTCCCCTCCAAACACTGGAATGGTAGCATATGTGAGGTCCATTTGTAATGTTCCCCCAAGTATTTTTATCCAATACCTTGACAATAGCATGCCAAACTTGGGAGGAACATCATCCACCACAATATCTATGACCACACTTTTCATAGGCAGCTGAAACAAGGTCAACACCAAATCTTTGATGACCCCAAGACATTGCACCATCCTGGAATCAAAAGAGTACAAATCATGATAAGCTTTTGTGACTTCCAGATCGAGTTCTTCCATGACAGATTTGGGCATGAGATTATGGGAAGCTCTTGAATCCATCAGACAATTATGCAACACTTTGTCATGTATGTTCAGTGATGTGTAGAAGGGAGGGGATGAATAATCTCTATATTCTACCAGAGGACCTAAGATGACTGCTAGCTTTTCATCTTGGATGTTTACTGAGTCTGTGGAATGGCAGGGTGGCTCGAGCTACAATAGCGTAGAGAGGGATTTTTTGAAGTCTTCGTGCTTGACTAGCTTTGAAAGGGGGACATGGATCCTAATCTTTTGAATTTCATGCTCAAATTTAAAAGAGGAACGGGGCTTCAAAATTTATTTCACCTTAGGGACGGGGTCTTTGAATATCGGTAGGGGATTTTGAGCTTTCTTTCCTCTGTTGTTGTTCACTGCATCTTTAGCAGGCTTCTCTGCTATGGAAGGCTGATCAGGGATGAAAAACTTCCCTTCTTTCTTCTTAGATCAGAGGTTGTATTTATTGGGACTGTTGTTAGCCTTATCCCCCTAACTCATTTCATTTATTTGGTTKTCCATGAGGGACTGCTCGTATGYGGCTTGAGTCAAATGGGGAAAAGGGGAGGTGTCTCCAATACAATGGATTTCAGGGTCAAGGTCCTCTTCTTCCCTTTCTTCATCAATAACAAGGTTGTTCTRGAGGGGGTTCTAGATTTTTTGATCATCCCTATCTCTGCTTCTAGGTTCTCTTGGGAGAATCTGAGGGACATTGTTGTTCGACCTTCTGAAGTTACCTCTGTTATCAGTGTTTTGGGGATTTATGTGTGTTTGCTTCCCTTCTATTTTCATTTTCTCCATCTCTGCAGAAAGGGACTTTACCATCTTGATTAACTCATCTACTTGAGGGTGAGAGGTAGAAGAACCAGAGGTTGAGACCTCAGATATTTCTCTCCCTCTGTCTCTGTCGGATTTTCTGCTCAGCCTGTCAACTGCCAGCACATTAGATTCTACCTCCAGGGCTGCATCTTGCATAAGATCCAGGGAATAAGCTCTTCTTTCTATCAATAGGAGGAAAAAATCAGGGTCAAAAGTGCTAGCATAAGTAATTTTAACAGAGGCTTATGTAGGCTTTATCTTAGCAGGGATTTTGTTGTACATCTTGTTGAATCTCTTGGAGAAATCAGAGATAGATTCTCCCTTTTTTCTCTTCAAAGACCCAAGCTCTGTGATATAATACATGAAGTCCTTTTTATCCCCCCACTGTCTCAAGAAAACATCGTCGAGAGCCTCAATCCTAGCAATAGGTCCAGGTGTCAAACCTATAAACCATTTCCTAACCTCACCATCGAGGCTCTGGACAAAGACTCTCATCTAGACATCTTCATTTTAAATATTGAGGTTGTTTGCATAGCTATAGAAGGCAAAAAGGTGCTCTTCAACTGTTATGTTCTCTTCCCCGGTGAACTTGGGCATATATTTTAGGTAGTCTCCAGCAGGAAGAGCGTTCATTGGCTAAGGTAAGATTAGAGGGACGTATCTTGCAGCCACTATGGAATCCATTATGTTTCTAGGAGGATTAGCACTCGCCATTGGGATATGAGCTGGAGGGGAACTAGGAGGAGAAAGGGTTCAAACAAGGGAGAATGGAACTGAGCTTCCGATAGGAAAATGGAACTGTAGAGGATTTGGAGGGAAGGATACCGGGCTTAGGGGAAAAAATGTTTCCCTTGTTGTGGTAGCGGCAAGAGTAATAGGAGGAGTGGTAAAGCCTGGGGTAGGAAAATATTTCTAGGTTCTAGGTATGAACCACGGTACAACCTTAGGGGAGAGAGGAGTGACAATGATTTCTCCCTCCGATCCCAGACCAGGAGGGGAAAACTCAACAGGAACACTACCAAAATTCAAAGTTCGGGAAACTCCAGCGGAAGGTATAACAGTAGAATGCGATGCAGAGATTGGAGTTCCTAAAGGATAATGAAAATCATCAGAAATACATGGTTCAGTATAAGAAGTACCTCCACGAAGGGCCTTTCCTTTTCTGATAATCTTCTCTGGGTCAGCTTCAGGCGCTGCTAAAGGCAACTGCTGGGTAGACCTCGTGTGTCTGGCTCTAGAAGCCACAACTGGAACAATGGACTCATCAATAAATTTGCAACAATAGAGTCGCCAGGTGCGCAACTACAATCTTTGATGTACCGAGTTCTGATGCACCTTCAGAACCTGTAAGCTTTGTCATTCAATCCTAGGGAAAATATTCAACTTCGTCCTGGCAGCGACGCTAGAAATGTTAGCGTTGGAAGTCACCTCTGGATTGCAGCAGAGGTAAGCCCAAGGCCCATCAGCTTGTATGTCACAGTAAATGAATTTAAGGGTGGTCGAATGGGCGCAGACCCAAGAGAATATCGCTTTAAGTAAGAAATATGGGTTGGCATGCATAGACAAGTGAGGTCTTGATCTAACTCCAATAAGAGATTTGTAGCATAGTGGTGAGTAAGGGGAAGAACTTAAGGAGGATGAAGAGGTCTACTATGGGCATATGGTCTTTCAACAACCTAAGGAGGAAATGCTTCAAGAAAAATATTCTCTTGGACCCAAAGATTCAACAAACTGAATGCAATTATCACTGAACTGAGATCAAACATACATCACAATTCACTAACAACAACCCTACTGGATCTTGCATGCCCGAGTCATCCAGTGTTTGGAGGGAAAAGATAACACAAGAAACTGATTAGAACTAGCCGCGATGCCACTATGATCGAACCTACATCACAGAAGCATAACTACTCTTGACCGAATCATCCATGCCCAAGTGTTCTAACAAAGCTGTTACAAAAAAAGAAAAAGGAAACTGACTTTCATTAGACAAGAAGTCTCAAATGCATACACATAACCATAGAACCAGAATGTTCATTAAAAATTTACAATACCAGAGCCTAGCTCAACCATCGACCCTTTACCCAATATCAAAATTGAATCTATATACTCAAAATAACCTACCCCTTACAGAAACACGTTCTAATCGCTGCATTCAAGGCTTCACGTCTTCTCCATCTCCTGTCAGACTGCACCTGCATTCTTCTGTCAGACACGACCTTAAATCGGTATGGGTTCTGCAAAAAACCTTATGACAGAGTGGCCTTGGGCTGACAGCCTACTTCCTCGGCTGATGCTTCCATGTCTTCCATTTATAGGGTGAAACGAGGTTCAACTACCTTCTTTAGTTCCATTAACTGCCTTCATTGGGATTGGGACGAGTCCGGACATTCATGAATTCCCTTGGGCGACGCTCCTAGTTTCCTGAGTTAATCATGGCACCTTCTTCTGCAGCTAATGTGAATGCCCTCAACCCCTTGGGTGTGGCTCTTTTCAACTACCCCATGTGACCGCAGGTTGTGACCTCATGCCTATCCCACATGTTATTTCAAGGCTTTCCACTTTAGGAGTTTCCACTCCACCTTGAATTCAATATCGCGATGCCTGAAATCGCGAAGCGACTGCTGAGATTGGCGATCAGGCTCAATTTAAGATGGACGACCATGATCTTCCCCCGACCACACAAAATACCATCCAAGCGGTGAGCGCTAGCCCCCTTTTCCTGGACTTGCTTCCTTTGTGACCGGGTTCTAGGACTGTGGTCCCGATTCCTAGGTACTTTCGTGATTTCGCTCTTCGGGGGAAAAAGATGTTGCTCCTGGGAAACCTCCGATTCGCGAAATCGAGAAATTGAACTTTTGCATTTTGGGGCTTCGGGTTGTGGATGCGCTTCTCGATGAGAATCTCAAAATACCAATCCCCGAAATTGTCAATGTCAGATCAATGGTCCTTTGCCCCTCGCAATCGGACGTCCCGGATCAAACCTTGATTGTGGGACCTCCTCCCATCGGCACTCTCGGTAAAAGCTTTCTCTGTGCTGGATCCTGCGCCACATGTCTTCCCTAATGGATGGACCAACTCTATTCGCGACTTCGCATTTCGAGAATCCTCGCAACTCGACCCTTTGACCCCTTCTGACTCGCAAAATTGCGACTCTGCCTAATGCTATTCCTTGTGCAAGTCTGTGATCGCAATCACTCGATGACCGTCGATCTGCTCCGTTGATGGATCCTCACCATTGAAAACTAGTCTTTTCCTGCTCGCTTGATTTGTGTTCATACTAGACCATTTCAAATTTTGTGCTCTAAGCCCACAACTGTGGCCTGTGTATACAAAGGATCAAATGACTGGATAGAGGCTAGAAAAAAAGGGAGATTGGGGCATTACAAGTGTGGAGGGGGAAAACAAAAATGATTATACAAGTCGAAGGGGATAAAATTTTAAGAAGTTGTCTGCGAAAGTAGAGAGACAGGGAATAACACAATCTTAGGTAGAAAGCGCATACTCACAAGACCCTGACAATATTAAGTGCTAAAACATTCCATGTACATGTAGACGCATCAACCATAGAACTTGTAGCTATCTTGCTGCATCCAGGAGTGGGGGATTTGGATCACCTGATAGCATTTGTGAGCAGGAAACTATGAGACTCGGAACATAACTATAGCACGACAGAAAGAGAAGGGCTATCTATGGTCTATGCACTGCAAAAGTTCAGACATTACTTGTTGGGGAAACACTTTAAGATGTTCACAGATCAGTTGGCCCTGAAATATCTAGTCAACAAGCCAGTGTTGGGGGGGGGGGGGGGAANGGGGGGGGGGGGGGGGGGGAATATGTCGATGGTTACTACTATTCCAATAATTTGACTTTGAAGTCATCTTCAAACCAGGAAAGTTAAATGAAAGACCTAGCCACCTATCAAGGGTTCCAAATGGAGAAGAACCTACAAATTTAGAAGACAACTTTCCAAATGCACAACTATTATCAGTTCATATCGTTGATGAATACTTTTAGATATCATTCAGTACTTGAGCACAGGTATTGCGACACAAGAGTATAGTACCACACAGAATAAAAACCTGGTAGTCCACGTCGCCGACTATCAACTGATTGCAGGACATCTATATAAGATGGGCATAGACAACATCTTGTGAAGATACGTGTTAGAGAACGAAATACCAAGAATATTAGTAGAAGCTCATGAGGGAATAATAGGAGGGAATTATGCAGGTAAAGCTACCGTGTAGAAGGTCTTGCGTGCAACACTATGGTGGCCAATGATTCAAAAAGATTCAAAGGAATACTGTTAAACATGCGATGTATGTCAAAGGGTAGGCAAACCCAACATAAGAGACGAGATGCCATTACGACCACAAGTAACATTACAGGCATTCGACAAGTGGGAAATAGACTTTGTGGGAGCAATCAACCCACCAACAAAATGAACAGGAGCAAGGTACATTATCACCATGACAGAATACTTAACCAGATGGGAGGAAGTCACACCAGTGAAGGATTGTAGCGCAAAAACAACAACGCATTTTCTATTTGAAAAAGTAATCACTAGATTTGGGTGCCCAAGAATTCTGATGAGTGACCAAGGCACACACTTCATAAACAACACCATCAACGTGATCATTGAAGAGTTTGAAGTCCATCACCAGAAGAGCACACCATATCACCCACAGGCGAATGGCATAGTGGAAGAATTTAACAAAATCATGGAGAACATGCTGACAAAGATCTGTAATGTCAATAGGGACAATTGGGATCTCAAAGTACTAGCAGTATTATGGGCCTATAGGACTACGTGCAAAAAATTGACAGGGCACACACCATTTAAACTGGTTTATGGCCAAGAAGTAGTGGTGCCATTAGACTTTATAGTACCAAGCATGCGCGTAGCAGCAATTACACAAATGACAGAATGAGGCGCAGTAAAAAAGAGACTGAATCAATTAATGACCATGGAGGAAGACCAGATCTTAGCAGGATTCCACCAACAAGTTCAAAAAGCAAGAGATAAATCTTGGCACGATAGACACATCAAGAAGAAAACGTTCAAGGAAGGATACCTCATACTGATGTATGACAACAAATCGTTTCAACACCCGGGAAAGCTCAGAATGCATTGGTTAGGACCATACCAAGTAAAATCTGTCACAGATGGAGGAGCTGTATAGTTAATATATTTATCAGGCACAAAACTCAAAGGGATGATTATCAAGAGCCGACTGAAGTTGTACAAGGACATTCGACCATCCACCGCGTAGTGAAAATTAAAAAAAAAGAAAGTATATGGTAAAAAAAAGAACAAAAGGAAAGAACCACAGTGCGCCAGAGGTAGAAAGGATACACAAAGAGAGAAACACAAACTCAGTGAGGAGAAGGAAAATGGTCACATACAAAAGGGAAACGAGCGGGAATAGGGAAAGTCGACAAAAGCAGGACGACATGACAACACTAGGTGGAATTAAAGGATGACAAGGATTGATGGGACACCACATTAAACGCACCAACTGGAGATGGCAAGGCAGAGTAATGGAAAGTACGAAACCATTGGAGATGCATTGAACCAGTAATTAAGGTTCATTAAACATGTAATCAAGGAAGCGTCCTCGACAAGCTTCATGGGAATGACATACAACACACGGATGTGGGAGCCAATAGTCTATTCATGAAAAGAGAACAGACAGAGAACGAAAGAAGCAAAAGATCACATAGAGAGTTGATAGAGATCATAGAGATCGTTCGAAGCCAGAAGACACTCGACATTCACCGTCATGGCACTGCCCAAGCAAGAAGAAGTGAGCCTGACCACCAAGAAAACTAGAGTTCACACTAGGTCACGAGGACAGGCGGAAGAAGGTTAACAACAACCACCAGAGATCGTCAATGTCAATGAGATCCAATCCCTAGAAAAATCATTGGTGCACTCGACACCCATACTGGAATAAATCCAACAACCAACACTGGAGGGATAGAAAACAGACATACCGACAGAAGTACATGAGCCGTAGAACCAGGGAGCAGAAACTTTGAAGGAGGTTCAACCAGAGAATACAAAAGTAGTTTTGAAAGTCAATGGCACAACGTCGAACCCGACAACAACAGTGGAGCTAGATGAGTCTGAACCGACCATCTCAGAGCTCCTAGCAGGGGAGACAGGTGAATATGTCTCGGCAGGGCTGGAATGGTATACTGAGGAACAACCAAAAACCGTTGGAACTTCGAGCTAGGCGCCATAGCAGAAGAAAGATAGGATACAGATACCCAGATCACCTCGTAAGAAATCGAAAACATAAATTGTTCTACCATGCATGCCATATGGGGTACAGGTGGGACTAGAGCTACTGGGTCACATCAGAAAGCTCAAATACTTAGACCACGACATAGTGGATGAAAACAAGTTCCTGGAACTTGCAAAAAGAGTATACATGGAGACGGTGGGCACGAGTCGTTTTGGGGAACTGTTTGATCAACCACTCCAATGGGCAACTGGATTGCAGAGGAAACGAATTTTAGGTCTCGTAGACCTACTATTATAACCTAGGTCTGCATCCCTTGCTTCTCCTCTTGTTTGACCTTGCCTTCGTCATTTTTCCTTTTTTTGGTTGGTTTAGTCTTTTTCCCATTACTAAGTATCTTGGTCCTTATTCGTTTTCGAGTCATTGTGCATGTTTATCTCTATTTCTCGAAGGATAAATATATGTTGGATTGGGTTCAAATTAATTGTCATCATATTTTCCCATTTATTAATCTCACCACAGGTCCACCAAGTCTTTTTGCATACGTAGGAAACGCCCGTGGATAAACACAACTGCTCAGAATGGTCATATTTGGGCTAGGGGTGCCGAAATAAATAGGGGAAAATTTCAACGGTGGAGATCTGTCAAGCGGATCAGATTGAGGGCTGCCATCCAGTCGGGGGTGCATAATTGCGTAGAGTTTAACATCAAGAGTCATCAGAAGTCCCGAAACCCTGAAGTATTTAACATGGCTTAAGCTCAGGTTAATTAGTGAGAAGCACTGGATAATCACTTCGAAGATTTTACTTCGGGATATTTTCATGCTCTACATCCACGAACTGCCGAAGAGCCGACACCCGAAACGCGAAGTCACGAAGCGCCTTTTGGAAAGGCCAACTGTCAGCCTTGAAGTAAATCTGGATTGCTCATCAGTAAAGACACATGGAATGCATTAGTCATGACACTTGGCACTCATTCCAGGTTATTGGGTTATGACATTCACCCATTTCCACGTGACACGTGTCAACCTTTTTCCTATGATACATCAACAACAGTGATGTCATGTGACATCAGGTCACCACGTCATTTCGCCGCCACGTCACTTAGATATTTTCCTCTGGGAGATTTTCATGTTCCACCTTCCAACTCCCGAAACCCCGACTTCCGAAGTGAATCTGGACCATTGATCCCAAGTCAACGATAATCGTCGATCCGTGCAACTGGTTATCTCTAGTGGCCTCCAAGAGCTTCCACAATCATGTGCTTGAATGACATATGTCTTCACCGCGTCACCTCCACGTCACTTCAACGATTTTCCTCCAGGAGATCTTCATGCTTCACATTTGAAAGTCTCAAAACCCCGACTTTCGAAGTGAATCTGGGTCATTCATCAGTCATGACACGCAGCGACAGATCATCTACTTTGGCAATTTTCACTTCGGGAGTTTTCCAAGTACAAACATTTGAAAGTCCCGAAGAGCCGAGGACCTGAAGTCGCGAAGTAAATCTAGACCATCCATCAGATGAGACACGTGGAGATAGATCAGTTACTTTGACGATTCTCCTTCGGGAAGTCCGAAGTACTAATAGTTAAAACTTTCGAAGCCTGAAGTGCCAAAGTACGTGGAAACTAGCAACAGAGACACATGGCACACTCATGAGGCAGAACACGTGGCACACTCATGAGGTAGGACACGTGGTATTCATCTCAGGTCATTTGGTTGTGTCATTCACCCATTCCCATGTGACACGTGTCACCTCTCTTTCCTATACACCTCAACAGCCGTGACATCATACGTCATTTCGCCGCCATGTCACTTCAACGATTTTTCCTCCAGGAGATGGTCCATGTTTCACATTCAAAATGCCCAAAGCTCGAACTCCCAAAGTAAGTATAGACTGTTGATATCAAGTCAATGAGGGTCGTTGATCCTTGCAGCTGCTGATTATCACCGCGTCATCTCCACTCATCCCATCTTCCTATTGGACGCATGTCTCCACTCATCCTGTATTCCTATTCGACGCCCATCTGCACTCATCTCGTCTTCCTATTGGACACCTGCCTCCACGACTTCCTATTCCTGACCAACCATCACATTGAAATCAAGGGGAAGTGTCGACTACAATCAACTTGAACTGTGCTTTGCTTGTGAAAATTCAGACAGATATAGAGAGCCAGTCTCCGTCACAAATTGACGCGGTTTGGTTCCAGATGCACCTCAGCAAGCTTTGCTCACACAGCTRGTTATCTCCAATAGCCTCCAACATCTTGCAGACATGCCATCGCTTGACAACAGAGCTCTACTCTGTCACCCTGAGGCCCATTTTCGACCATTTAGTTCCTTCAACATGTATCAGTTCTGTCTCAGAGACATTAGTAGTTTATATTTTGATTAAGTCCAACATTTTCCTAGGTTAGATGCAAGAGTGGTCTTCTGTGTGAGATAAGAACCACTCTTGCTGATTAATTTTAGCATCTTAGTACAGTTAATAATTTGATTTACAAACAATTAGCTTAATTTAGGTCTCAGTCCCCTAAGGACGAGGACCCCTGCAACTTTTCTTTAAATAGTTAGTTTTTGGATATTATAAAGTTCAAATTTTTTGAAGAAGGTATAACAATACAACACACTAGTTGGACCCATTTTAAGCGTGGATCAAAGCTCTCTACCTGGTGAACATACTCTTGATGACAGTGTTTCGTTCAACTCTTCATGTGTTTTCATTCTTATCTTGAATACAATTTTCGATTTGTGCAACACACATTTCATTTTCCTTTCAACTATTGTATGACTTATTTGATATGCAACCTGTGAAACAACTAATGCTTTGCTAAAAATTTGTTTTCTGCAACTTGTGGGAATTATTATGTTTTGATACATGTTTGATGTCTTGAAATGATATTTTAAGTATTAAACTTCTTGCAACAGATTATTCATCGAGTAGTTTGTTGTTTCTCTCTATTTTCTATTATTTCACTGGTCTGTCATTAGTGTGCCATCAGCCAAGGAGGGCCCTCATCCATATCGTTCAACCAACACAACCTTTCCTTTGTCTTGATAGAATAACCCTCTAACCAACCAACACAAATTTAAAGAAACAATCATTTTAAACCGATAGGTGGCCTAGCTTTTCCCTTTAGCAGTCAAGTGCAGACCTTAGGACCAACATCTTCTGGCTCCATTGTCAGGGAACGGAGTAACGAAATATATTTCCTTGGTAAAATGACATTGATCAGCTCTGACCTTTGATGGTGAACAAAGATCAGACACAGACAGACTGCCATCTTTCACCTGGCGACTGCACTGAGTAAATTTCAAGAAGAAATACTGGCGCCCAAAAAGGGATTCAATAGATCCAAATATGAAAATAACAAAGCTAAGAAGGCTGATTCTAACCATGAGAATAATACAATAGGCCCTAAGCTGGAAAGGCAAATAAGAAAATCCACTATAGCTCAGAGATACACTTCCCCCCTCAAGGGAAAAGCTGCAGACCAAGAAAATACTTCAAGCCAACCTCTTGAGTTTGCTAGCCCTAAGAATCATAATTCTAACGGGGCTCAGACATCTCCTACTCCTGATTATACTTTGACATCCAATCCCGCATCCACTCCAGTATCCCCCATAAATTTGCAGATTCCTATTGTTCAAGTCATGGCCGTTAAAATGATGGATGCTATAATTGCTACAAGATATGCACCCTTAGTGCTCCCTGTAGTTTTGCATGCACTCCCAACCACAGATTACATGAAATACCTACCAATATATAATGGGGAAGGTGAAATAACCGTTGAAGAGCATCTGGTAGCCTTTTACGGTTTTGCAGACAACTTTAACATTGATTATTCAGATGTGTGGATGAGGTTGTTTGTGCAAAGTCTGGATGGGGAGGTTAGAAACTGGTTAAGGAGCCTTCCTCCATCCTCCATTGTAGATATTGAGGCATTATATGAAGCTTTTATAAAGCAATGGGGAGATAGGAGAGATTATCTCTATTACATCACTGAATTCAAGGCTCTAAAGAGGAAGAACAATGAATCTATTTTAGATTTCACTAAGAGATTCAATAAAATGTATGGTAGAATCCCATATGAAATCAAACCACTTGAAGCCTCTGCCAAGATCACTTATGCTAATGCATTTGATGCATAATTCTCCCTCCTTCTGAGAGAGAGAAGATCAACCACATGATTGTCCATGCAGGAATCAACCATTGAAGTTGAATCAAATTAAAGACTAGAATTGATAAAGAGAAGAAAAAACATAGAGAGGATGCCCCTACCTCCTATAACCCAGCTACATCTGATCCCAAACTTGAAGAGATGACTAAAACTTTGAAGGATCTGACTTCTGAGATAGCTAAGATAAAATGGGAATCCAAACAGCCAAACAAAACTTTTCAAGGGGCTGGTAATAGAAATCAAAACCAATTTAGAAGGCCTATTGATGCTCCTCAAGTAATGCAGAGAGAAATAAGAAATGTTGATGATCAAAGGGTAGTTCCGCCTTTCCAAAACAATCAGATTTATGAGATAGATGCAGACAATGATGTTGTGGACGATACTGTTGTGCTTTTCAATGAGACAAATTATTATACTAGTCACTTAACACATCAAGAATATGAGGTAGCACAATTTTCAAATCAATTCAATGATCAGAAAGGGGAGGAGGGAGTTATCCAAGGTCAACCCAAAAAGAAATATGATTTGAGAACGAGAAACATAGCTTCTAAGGCCACCACCTCTAATCAAGGCAAACAAGAAGAAGCTCCTCCCAAGCCAAATATGAATAAAGGTATGCCATCTAAAACGCAGTCATCCCCACTATCAAATCCTCTTGCCCCTGAAACAAAGGAAGCTAATAAGCTACCAAACTCTTTCAGCCTAGAACATGAGCTAAGAAAAATCAAGATTCTTGTCCCTTTGACAAAACTGCTAAAAAATAAACCTTTCAAGAAATCCATGATGAAATTTCTGAAACCTACTCCTTCTAGTGTATCTTCTGATGACATTAGTCTACAGGATGAAAACCCAGCCATTACTGTGGGTCCACACATTGAGGATGGCTATGATGCTTCTCCTCCTTTCTATATATCTATGAATGTCAAAGATAAGATCCTGCACAACTGTCTTATGGACTCAAGAGCCTCTCACAATGTCATGCCCAAAGTTTTTATGGAAGAACCAGGGCTCGATATTACCAAGACTTACCAAGACATGTACTCCTTTGATTCTAAGAAAGTAAAATGCCTGGGGTTGATAAAGGACATGGTGGTTTCTCTAGCATAGTTACCCATGAAGAGTGTCGTGATGGACATTGTGGTGGCCGACATCCCCCCAAAGTTTGGCATGTTATTATCTAGGACTTGGGCTAAAAAGGTTGGAGGATCATTACAAATGGACCTCACATATTCCACCATTCCTGTGTTTGGTGGTGAGCACAGGAGGCTATACAGAGAGGTAAGGTTATCCTACATAGTTAGTGATCATCAGAACCCAAGAAATCACCCCATCTATGCTATTAAGGATGGGACGGGTTCATTTGTTTTTCATTTAAACGATGGTGAACCTGAAATATCAGTCAACCAACGTAGAGATCAACTAATGACTGACCAACAAAATAAGGTGTGGAAGATGTATTTTGATGGGTCTTCATAAAAATAAGGATCTGGTGCAGGTATTCTCCTAATTTCTCCTTCAGAAGAAGTAATAACCCTCTCTTATAAGCTGGAGTTTGAGACTACTAACAATATAACTAAATATGAAGCTCTGGTATTGGGATTGATGGTTGCTAGAGACATGACCATTGATTGTTTGGTAGTTTTTGGCGATTTTGAGTTGGTCATCAATCAGGTGAGGAATATCTATCAAACTAAGCAACATAGGCTCAAGAAGTACATAAACGAGGTATGGGACCTGATCGATAATTTATTTCTATCATTCAACCTCTCTTTCATTCCCAGAGAACAGAATCAGAGAGATGATTCTCTGGCCTTAGCTGCCATCACGTTCATGCCTCCCATTAGCTCGAGTATTAAATATCAGGTGGAAATCAAACATAGAACAACCATACCAGACAACATAAAGCACTGACAAGTCTTCAGTGATGATTTAGAGTTGCAGAGATTTCTCCACACCATTGATGAATTCTCCAATATCTCAATTGATCAAGAAAGTCAAGAAGATGAAAATGAGAAATTAGAAGATTAACAATCTTCTCATCTGCTGAAGACCGTGGCTAGTCATGATATTATGGAGTTGAAAACCAATTATATTCCAAAAGGACTAGTGCCTTTGGAAAGATTGTTCAATAGTAATGATGTTTACAAAGGAACTGCTATGAAGGATCAAGAAGAAGAGGTGACAGAGTGCAATATTGGGACCACTGAAAATCCCAAGATCATCAAGTTGTCGAAATCATTGGCTGCAGAACAAAAAGATAGGTATGTCAGTCTCATTAAAAAGTTTTCCGATACTTTTGCATGGTCCTATCAAGATTTGAAGACATTTGATACTGACATCATCCAACACAAGATCCCTCTAAAAACTGGCTCCAAGCCATTCTGACAGAATATTAGACAATTTAATCCCATGTTAAAGTCCATAATTGAGAAAGAGCTAAAAAGAATGTTGGATGCCAAGATTATTGTACCAATGAGGCATTGAAACTAGGTGGCCAACTTAGTACCTATAAGGAAGAAGAGTGGGGAGATACGCTTGTGTGTTGATTTCAGAAATCTAAACAATTGTTCTTTGAAGGACAATTATCCCCTCCTCAAGATGGACCATATTTTACAGAGGGTGGTAGGTGCACACATAATTCCCTTGTTGGATGGATACTTTGGTTATAACCAGATAGCAGTTTGTGAGGAATATAAAGAAAATACAACATTCACCACCCCATGGGGAACATTCATGTATGACAAGATGCCCTTTGGGCTCATGAATTTAGGGGCCACTTTTCAGAGGGCCATGGACATAGCTTTTGTGGGGGAGAAGAACAAATTCATGGTCATATACCTAGATGACATTACCATTTTCTCCAAGTTTGATGAGGAGCATTTGCAACATTTGGAGCAGGTTTTCAAGAAATGCAGGAGGTATGGGATATCTCTCAATCCTAAGAAATATCACTTTTCCATGGCTGAAGGGAAGCTCCTGGGCCACATCATATTAGTGAGAGGCATAAAAGTTGATCCAAAGAGGGTGTGTGCCATTCAAAAAATTGATATTCCTAGAAATAAAAAGGATGTCCAGTCTTTTATTGGTAAGATAAACTTTCTCAGACGCTTTGTGCCAAATTTTGTTGAAATTCTGAAGCCTATTACTAACATGTTGAAGAAAGATGCTGTTATAAAATGGTCCTTGGAAGAGAAATCATCTTTCCAAACAATCAAGCAAGATTTAGTTGAAGCACCTGTATTGGCCATCCCTGACTATGCCAAATATTTCTTCATCTTTTCCTTTGCCTCAGAGGAAACAATTGTTGTTGTACTGTTGCAAAAAAATGAAGAAGGGCATGAGTAGCCAATAGCTTTTTTCAGCAGAGCCCTCCGAGATGCTGAGCTCAAGTTTGATATATTAGAGAAGAAGGCTTATGCATTGGTCAAAGCACTCATGCCCTTCAGGGTTTACGTGCTACAGTCTAGCATAACGACCTTTGTTCCTAGCAACAATGTCAAAGAGATTATGGTCGAGCTAGACAACGAGGGGAAAAGAGGAAAGTGAATTGTCAAGCTGTTGGAGTATGATTTTCACATAAATCCCACCAAGTTGATCAAGGGGCAAGGACTGGCCAAATTGCTATCAGAATCAAACTGCAAGGTGCTAGAGTTGCATCAAATCTTCACCCAATCAGATGCACCCATCATACAACCCGGACAAGACAATTTACAGGTATTTGAAAAATATTCCTCTTCACCTTGGTATAAAAACATCATCTATTTTCTACAACATTTTGAATGTCCACCAGATGTGAAGAAGACAAAGGCCAGGTCTCTCAAGTTGAAAGCCATCAAATTCTGCATTTCAAACTAGAACTTGTATTGGAGAGATCCTGTTGGCATCATGTTAAGATGCCTTGATGAAAACGAAGCTAAACAAGTCACGATAGAAATGCACAGAGGAGTGTGTGGAGGGCACCAACATTGGAAGGCCACAACGCTTAAGATCCTGAGGGCAAGATACTACTGGCCCACCCTTTTCTCTGATGTGTTTGTCTTTGTTAGAGCCTGCAACGAATGTCAGATTTTTGCAGGGAAACAAAAGTTATTGTCACTGCCCCTAAAACCTATCAAAGCCAATAGTTTGTTTCAACAATGGGGTTTAGATTTCATAGGCAAAATAAATACACCCTCTAGTGGACAACACAAGTGGATCCTCACTGCCACCGACTACTTCACCAAGTGGATTGAGGCTGTGCCCACCAGGAATGCCACTGATAAGGTAATCATAATTTTCCTGGAAACTAATACTTTTGCCAGATTTGGTTGCCCTAGCAAGCTCGCTATAGACAATGCCCAAGATTTCAAGTCCAATTCCATGATTGACTTCTGTGGTAGTCAAAACATTTCCTTGACACATTCCACACCCTATTACCCTCAGGGAAATGGCCTAGCAGAATCATCAAACAAGAATCTCATCAGGATCATTAAAAATTTGTTGACTGAAAGCAAGAAATCTTGGGACTCTAAACTCAAATATGCCTTATGGGGTGACATGATCAACACTAAGAAGTCTCTGGGAACCTCACCATTCCAACTTGTTTATTGCATAGACATTGTTTTTCCTACTCAGCTCGGTATACCAGTACTGAAATTCTTGCAGGAGGATATTGAGGATCCCAATGACATCCAATGGAGAATCTTCCAGATTATAGAAGTTCAACAAATAAGAGAAGCACTTGATCAGAGAACTGAGACATACCAGAGCAAGATCAAGTCATCTTTTGATAAGAAAACCAAGAAGGAGATTTTTCAGGAAGGTGACCTGGTTTTGAGGTGGGATGCCAGAAGGTATGACAATCCCAAGCATGGTAAATTTGACAACCTCTGGTTTGGCCCTTTTAAGGTGGTTGAAGTCCTGAACAACAACATGTTCATTCTGCACAATCTAGATGATACAAAGATCTTTGGAGGCCCTGTAAATGGGCACTTCTTGAAACACTACTTTGTTTGAGGACGGGGGAAGGTCCCTCTTGTACCATAGACACTTTCCTTTATTGTTGCTTTTGTTTAGTTAGTTGTATGTGAATAAATACTCCATATCCCAACAAGGCACTGGGGTGTAGTTTCAATTTTTAATTCAATAAAATGCATGGCTGAGGGATAGTAACATATACGTAGGGATGAGAGACAGAAATGAGGGTAAGTGATGAAAGGTAAGAGCAGTTATTTAATATCAAGGCACCAATCTACAGTTATTAGCACCTCACAGGGACGAGCTATCCCCAATTGGAGCCAATGTTATAACCTAGGTCTGCATCCCTTGCTTCTCCTCTTGTTTAACCCTGCCTTCGTCATTTTTTTTTTTTTCTGGTTGGTTCAGTCTTTTTCCCATTACTAAGTATCTTTGTCCTTATTCATTTTCAAGTCGTTGCACATGTCTGTCTCTATTTCTCGAAGGATAAATATATGTTGATTTGGGTTTGAATTAATTGTCATCATATTTTCCCATTGATTAAGCTCACCACAGATCCACTAAGTATTTTTGCATACGCGGGAAACGCTCGTGGATAAACGTAGTCACTCAGAACGGTCATATTTGGGCTAGGGGTGCCGAAATAAATAAGGGAAAATTTCAACGGTGGAGATCTATCAAGCGGATAAGATCGAGGGCTGTCATCCATTCGGGAGTGTAGAATCACGTGAAGTTTAACATCAAGAGTCATCAGAAGTCCCGAAACCCCGAAGTATTTAACATGGCTTAAGATCGGGTTAATTAGTGATAAGCACTGGCTAATCACTTCAGAGATTTTCCTTCGGGATATTTTCATTCTCTACATCCACAAACTATCGAAGAGCTGACACTCGAAACGCGAAGTCATGAAGAGCCTTTTGGACAGGCCAACTATCAGCCCTGAAGTAAATCTGGCTCACTCATCATTCAATACATGTGGCACTCATCAGTCATGGCACGTGGCACTCATTCCAGGTTATTGGGTTATGGCATTTGCCCATTTCGATGTGACATGTGTCACCCTTCTTCCCATGACATATCAACAACCATGACGTCATGTGACATTAGGTCACCACGTCATTTAGTCGCCACATCACTCAGATATTTTCCTCTAGGAGATTTTCATGTTCCACCTTCCAACTCATGAAACCCCAACTTCCAAAGTGAATATGGGCCGTTGATCCCAAGTCAACGAGAACCTTCGATCCATGCAATTGGTTATCTCCAGTGGCCTCTAACAGCTCCCGCAATCATGTGCGAATGACATCTGTCTTCACCACGTCACCTCCACGTCACTTCAAGGATTTTCCTTCGGGAGATCTTCATGCTTCACATTTGAAACTTCCGAAACCCTGACTTCCGAAGTGAATCTGGGTCATTCATCATTCATGACACGCGGCGACAGATCATATACTTCGACAATTTTCACTTCGGGAGTTTTCCAAGCACAAACATTCGAAAGTCCCGAAGAACCGAGGACCCGAAGTCCCGAAGTAAATCTAGACCATCCATTAGACGAGACACGTGGAGACAGATCAGTTACTTCAACGATTCTCCTCCGTGAAGTTCGAAGCACTAATAGTTGAAACTTCTGAAGCATGAAGTGCTGAAGTACGTGGCAACCAACATCAGAGACATGTGGCACACTCATGAGGCAGGACACGTGGCACACTCATGAGGCAGGACACGTGGCACATTCATGAGGCAAGACACGTGGCATTCATCTCAGGTCATTTGGTTGTGTCATTCACCCATTCCCATGTGACATTGTTGAGCGTCTAAATTGACATCCCCATTACCATATTATACTCCTCATTTATACCTTTTTGGCCTACCTAAGCTTGGATAAATGACTAAGAACACTATCTCTAGTCACTTATAAGGTCATGAGTTAAAGTATATTTGAATTCATGAATTTTGTGGTTTATTGAGCTAGGAGATTAAATATTTCATGCACTAATGTTTAAATTTCCATATGTAGCCTTTGACCTTTGGACGAGTCTGATACTTCTATGTCAGCTAAGCCATCTGGTACTTATGCGTCAGATCACCCATTGTCCGAATCCGGTACCAAGAGCGCCTCTTGTTCAGATCCAGTACCCGCAGATCTCTCACTGTCGCAATCCGGTACCAACGTCGACAACGTGTTTTAGTCCGGTACCAACCAATTGCATGCTATTCGGATCCAATACTATCTACCGTGTCTCACCTATCATGATCCGGTACCAACACAGGAAATAGAGTATGGCAAGTTTAGCTTTAGATCGTGCTTAAGATCATTTTTGAATGTTTTTTAGATCATCAAAGTTTCTAGCACGACTATGTTAAGCTAATTTGATTATTGCTTCATCCTCATACACTTCGTGTAATGAGGATGAAGCTTAAAATATGTAACCGAATGTATACATTTTACAATTGCTGATCTGCTAAAGATTTCACCTCCTTGTGTTTCACGACTGAGACTTTTTAAATAGTCCTGGCAAGGATGGTGGAATAGAGAGGAGAAATAACATAATGCAACATGTGAAGCAGCGTTGCATATTGTAGAACATGTCTTGAGTTTGAATTTTAATAGAAGAGTGTCATTTATTTCCATGTCTTGATCATTAATGAATGAATGTGAGTTGAGTTGTTAGTATAGTCTAATTTCATGTTTTGAGATCTGAGTAAGAGTGATGTGTTGATTGAGGACCGACTTACTGTAGACTCTAACCGCTGACCTATTGAAGCGACAAGGGCCCACCGCCCAACAGAGGTCAGCATTCTTGTAGATTAGTGTTAGGATTTGATTTCAGTAGTGTAATTGTTAGATTAGCTGAAGCTTTGATTTCTCAATTTCATTCATCATATCTAACAGTTTCAGATATTAGTAGATTTTTGATTACATGATTGCTTAAGATCTTTATTTACTCTGTTTTCGCATACACTCTGTTTCTATTTTTATGAATTGGATTTCTTTTAGTGAACATAGATGTTGGCAGCAATAGTCAAGTGTATTTGGAAAAGAACTAGTGAAGTTCACAACAGATCATTGTGAGCCACAACATATCCAATATATTGGCTACTGAA
>SNQJ01S0086186.1:0-16790 GCA_010110895.2 Picea sitchensis | reverse complement strand
CCGAATGCGATTTGAACAGGGGAAGAAATGGTAGAGGTTGGGCGTGATTTCTTAACATAGGGCAGAGAAAATGGCAAGGGAGAATGGAGATAATGGTTGCCCAACCCAATTTTGAATGCACCTATAGTGGAGTAGGTTGCACACATGTGCGCACGAGCTGCCATGTGCGGGAAATTCGAATTCGACGGCTCGTTTTTGGGGGAAATGTAATGATGCACAGTTAGATAAATGTCCAAGTCTCTTGACTTGGACATTTGATCATAAACATATAAAGCATCTTTAATTAATTTCCTGCAACCAATTCAATTGAATGTAATTGAGTTCTAGTTACCTAGAATCTAGGACAGTTACTGGTGTGTAATTCATATGGTACTCTGTTCGACACCTCATACGGATTTTCATATGGCACCTCATATGATACTTCATACGGTACTTCTGTGTTAAGTACATTTGTACCTCTTATAATGGATAGCCTGCAAATTTGAAGTGTTTTTGACAATCACAGTGGTTAATGAGCAGAAACATAATGTTCCCTTGTTGTTGATTTTACCATAATGCTCACTCAATCCTCTTGCATATGACATATAATGTCAAACCTACAATGAACAGGTTATAGCAAGCATAAAACATGTACTGTCAATCTACAATGTACAACTTGTAATGAAAGATAAACCGATAAAGAGTGGTCTGTTAAGTATATGTTCAGTAATTTATAGCACACATGAGTTTAGCACTTTTAAAAATAAGAATGACTATCAATGTAATAACCTGTATCATGGAAAAAACTCTTGCAAAGATCTATTTCTTCGGGCAATGATCATTTTTTAGCTCATGAACCCCTCCCCCACACCTAAGTATTATGACACCTCACGATAAAAAGTATAGGAAACCGGTCAGTATCCCCCAATAGCCGAAGATTTATAGTATGTCAAGTGTAAAGATAAATTTCACAGATTGGTCTAATGAGACGGTTAGAAGATGGCCCCACCTATAGGATAAGAGATCCTATATATAGATAAGAAGAGATAGGCAAGAGAGTTTCAAGATAGTCTTAGAGTTACTTTCCAATGGAAAATTTATGGAGTTCATTAACCTTATCTTAACCGCACATACTTCATGTCAACTTTGTCTGCAAGTAATTCTGTACATCAGGACAAGTTTAAATTTATTATTTATTTGTCATATTACCATCCTTGCTAGGTAGAATGCCCCACTGCCAGTAAGCCTGTTCAATACTCTGGTGGGTTTACCTAGTCATACCACAAGCCGATCTCCGCTGCCAACAAACCTGTTCAGTATCCTGGCGGGTTATCCTCTTACACCCTCAGAGACTGGCCCTCCATATTTTGAGATTTTAATATAAGATTGCTTATGCAAGAAGATGGGGGAACAACTCTGAAAACAAATTTTTCTCTTTTTTTTTTCAATTGGGATGGTATTTATGTTAGAGGATGAATTTCCGTTTATATTACTTAGTGATTGTCCCGATGTAAGGGGTATTGAAGCAGATGTGGCCTATCTAAAGATATGATATAATCAAGCTATTTAGTGTGTAGTGGATGGTACCATTGAGAAAGAACATAAATGTATCTCTAGGCTCAACTCACTTTCTTCTTTTGTAGTTATTGTGATGTTTCCATGACTAACCGCTAATCAGACCTCCTTGTTACTATTTGATAAAGACACTTGACTCACTTACTCAGGTTTCTTAGAAAAACTGTACGAGAGACCTATAGGCTTGATAGTTATGGTATCACTTCCTTATACAGTGGTGAAGAGTTTCAAGAGCAACTTCTTTAGAATTCCTTAAAAAAATTGAGAATGTTTGCAAAAATATGGCTAATTACAGTAAGTTAATATTCATTTTATGCTTTAGCAGACACAAAATTCAAGTGTAACAATGTTTTTGAAGAAAGATCCTTGAATTGTGTACTCCTGGTGAAATAAATACTTACAAGAATCTCTAGAATTTCCTTATTAACAAAATTCAAAAACTATTTACATATATACAGTAGAAAATTCAGAAAACTTTTCAAGAACAAGGGGGGACTTCCCCATCTACTAAGGCCAATGCCTTGTCAGTTGACATGACCTGTAGAAAATCCTCTTTGGAAATGGGATTATGATAAAATTTTAGTTGGTGTCTATTTACCACAAAGGATACTTGTCCATCGTCAATTGTTTTAATTTTTACAGCTCCATTGTCATATATAGTGTCTACCTCGTAAGGGCCCAACCACCAGGTGGTGAGTTTTCCTTTGAAGGTTTTGAATAAGGAATTAAACAACAGAGCCCAATCACCAGGTTGGAAGTGATTCTTCTTAATAAACTTGTCATGCCACTTGCTCCTCTGGTTTTGGACTAATATTGTCCATTGGATGGAATCTTGCCTGATTTCATCCAACTCATTCAATTGTAGGGCTTGTTGCTTCTGAACCTCAACTAAGTTCAATCCTAATTCTGCGGCAATATGGAAGGTCCTTACTTGGAATTCTATAGGTAGAAGTACTTGTTTCCCGTACACTAGCTCATAAGGGGTATGCATAGTGGTATTTCTCCAGGTGGTTCAATATGCCCACAAAGCCTCTAGGAGCCTATCAGCCCAATCCCGGGGATGTAATTGAACAGTCTTGGTCAGGATGGCTTCCAGAACTTTGTTTGTGGATTATACCTGACCATTGGCTTGCGGGTGGTATGGAGAATATTTACGTTGTTTCATCCCATATTTCTCTGTTGGCTCTTTCATTAGCTTGGAAGTGAATTGAGTGCCTTGGTCAGTAACAATTTCATGAGGGACACCGAAGCGGGTAAATATGTCTTCATAGATGAATTCGGCAACAAACTTCTCTGTAGCCCTGAATAGGGATTTTTCCTCTACCCATTTGGTGACATAGTCCGTACAAACCAAAATATAGTGTTCCTACAGGACATGGGTGAAATTGGTCCTACAAAGTCGAGGGCCCATTTTTCGAAGGGTTCTATCATAACTTGGGCACGCAAAGGCATTTCGTCAGCTGACGTAGGTCTTCCTATCCTTTGGAAACTATCACAACTTCTCACATACTTGGAAACATGTTTGAAAATGCTAGGCTAATAGTAACCCGAATGTAACACCTTATATGTTGTACGTTTGTCAGAAAAATGGCCACCACATGGTCCATCATGACAACTTCATAGTATTTCAAGCACCTCATCCTCTCGAACACATCTACAAATAATCAAATCAGGACATGTGCGAAAAAGATCATGACCAACCCAAGAGTAATTAGCACTCTGTGTAATAATTTTCCACTTTTCATGCGGTGACAAATGAGACGGTAACTTCCTAGTGGCTAGATAGTTTTCCATATCTGCAAACCATGGGGTATTGACAGAAATGGAAAAGAGGTGCTCATCTGGGAAACTATCATCTACAGGGATATCATTATCCTCATTTTTTATTCGGGAAAGAAAATCAGCTACTACATTATCCTTACCAGGTCAGTCAAGCACAGTGATATTAAATTCTTGCAATAACAAAAGCCACCTGGTCACTCGGCCATTAGTTAGGGGTTTATTCATGAGGAATCTAATGGCAGAATGATCGATATGTACAAATACTTCATAACCTGTAATGTAACGATGAAACTTGTTAATAGCATGAACAACTGCCAATAATTCTTTCTCAGTGACTGTATAGTTTAACTCGGCAGGGGACAAGTTCTTGCTCACAAAATAAATGGCATAGGACTACTGGTCCTCTTTCTTCCCTAATACCCCTCCTATTGTGGTGTCGGAAGCATCAGTGGATATATGAAATGGGAGAGTCCAATTGGGCCCTCTAAGAACTGGTGCCATGGAAATCTTAGCTTTCAGGGTTTCAAAGGAAGTTTGACACTGCTCAGTCTAAACAAAATCAACATCTTTTATTAATAATCCAAACATAGGTGCAACAATCTTTGTAAAATTTTCAATAAACCGTCGGTAGTGTTCGACATGTCCAAGAAATATTCTCACCTCTTTCTGAGTCTTGGGGGGTGGAAGTCTGACAATGATCTCAATCTTTGTGGGATCGACTTTTATCCCTTCAGATGAAACATGATGTCCTAGAACCACTCCTTCAGTTAACAACATTTTGCATTTTTCATGACTTAGAGATAGGTTCATTTCCTGGCATCTGATGAGGACTTTTTCTAAGTTATCTAAGGCTTCCTGGTAAGTGTTACCATAGAATGTGAAGTCATCCATGTAGACCTCCACACAATCATGAATAAGATCGGAAAATATCCCTAATACTGCTCGTTGAAATGTGGCAGCGGAATTACACAATCCAAATGGTAAGACCCTAAAGGCATAGGTGCCCCAAGGACAAGTAAAGGTAGTCTTGTCCTAGTCCTCAGGTGATATAATAATTTGGTTGTACCCACTGTACCCATCTAGAAAGGAAAGATACTTCTTTCCAGGAAAGGTGTCTAGAACTTGGTCAATGAAAGGGAGAGGAAAGTAGTCTTTTAGAGTGGCTTTATTGAGTTCCCGAAAATCAACACAAATTCTCCATTTCCTGGTCACTTTCTTTGGAACCACTACAAGCGGGGATACCCACTTACTGTCGGAGATGGGATAGATGAATCCAACATTTAACAACTTTTGGATCTCCTCCTTGACTATATCTTTAAGTGTTGGGTTCATACTTCTTTGAGGTTGCCTAAAATGTGTTACTTCCCCCTGGGTATATATGTGATGGATACATGTGTAAGGGTGTATACCCTTCATGTCAATGTATTCCTAGGAAAATGCTCCTGATTGTTCTTTAAGGATATCTACTAACTGTTTCTGTTGGTCTGCATCTAGCCTAGAGTTTATATGTAAACATTTTCCTGGACTAATCCCATAGGGCATAGTATAAGACATGGCAGACTCATCTATCTCAAAGATAAAAGATGTTGAAGACAAAATGGATGGATCTAATTGTTCTTTAAATTATTCCCCAAACATGTACTCGAATTGGGGAAAATACTGTGGAAAATCCACACATGTGATAGCAGAAATGAACTGGTTTAGCACATTTTCTGTTGTGTGCTCCTGAAGTGCCCATGTATGGTCACTTGGCAATATAGGTTCTTCCCAGTCCTCGTTCTCGTATGGAACTTCAAGCCACCATAGGTTCTCCATAATAGGTTGAGATGGAGGGTAAATGGTGAGCTTCTGGATAGAGAGACCATTTGAGATGGTCATTTCCCCTTCTCTATTGCCAATAAATGCATTGGCTGTGGCTAGCCAAGGTCTTCCTAGAATGACAGGATGGCCTTTGGAAGGATCCTTTGAATGAATGTCAAAAAAATCTATTGGGTACTTCCATGAGGCTAAAGTAACCATGATATCATCTAAAATCCCTTCAGGTATAACCCTAGTCCGATCTGCTAATTCCAAAATGGTTGGGGTAGGCCGAAGAAGAGGTTGTAACTATAATTGTTCCAAGGTAGTAGCAGTCATAACATTGATGGCTGCCCATAGGTCTATGAGAGTGTTTCCAATGGAGACCTAATTAATGGTTATGGTCACTATGAGGTTTCCTGGATTCCCATATTTTGCTAGTTTTGGCTTCTCTGATATGTACATAGAAAGTCCTCCTATCAAGTGTAATGTAGGAGGGTCCTTTTGCTTCCTACGTGGCTTCGTAATACACAATTATTTGACTAGCTTACTGTAGATTGGAATGTCTTTAATGGCTTGAAGTAGGGGAATCTTGACACAAATATTCTTCAATTCATTCAAGATGTCAAATTTCGGTCGGGTGGTAGGTTTCTCGATTACCAATTGGTCTGGATAAGGAGGTACCTTCATAATTTGTGAAGGTTCATTTTGAGGAAGGTTGGGTTCTTGGTTTTTCGGGATAATAACATCTTCCCACCTAGTGTCATCCATGGGTTGTTTGGTAGTTTCTTCTTCTTCTTCTTCCTGGATAACTACTGAAGGTCTCTGCCTATCCAGAACTTTTCCCGATCTTAGTTGAATTTCTTGTAATGGAACAAGAGTAATAACATATGTTGGGAAGGCCTGCATCTCAAAATTGTGAAGAGGTTGAAGGGGCCTATTATTGGGATTCGACACTGGTTGTGCTGGTAATAGTGTTGGTCTCGGGGAGCTTGCATTTTGGTATTGTAGTGGTTTTTGTTGTGGAATAGGAGGTAAAGGTGGTGGAACAAAACCTGGCAGAAGCTACGAAGTGTTTAGTGGGAACTGAGGATAAGGATGGTTGGACATAGGGATAGGTGGAGCTTGAGGGTTTCCTTGGTTATGTCCTCCTCTCCATCCTTGAAGCCAAGGATGTTGGTACTAAGTAGACCAGTTTTTCCAACTTGGTGAGTTCCACTGTTGTTGTTGTTGATAATAGGGTGGAACTTGAGATTGTAGATCTGGGTATGTGGGCTGGTTCCTAGGCTGCCATGGCCTCCTAGGTATATAAGAGGACTCCCCAGGATCTCCACTCCTATAGATGGCTAATAAACTGGGAAATGATGGACATTTTTCAGTCACATGGCCTTTTGTACAGAAGCCACAAACTGAAATGTTATCTAATGGGAATTCCCTTGAGGAATGCTTCCTCCTGCATCTTGGGCAATATATGCTTATTGCTGCATTTTCCTCCTCTTGTTTCTTTTTTATTTTTAGGGTGTCCAACTGGGAACCTATTGTGCTTAATATATCTCTTTTGAATTTTTCTAAGAGGTTCCCTATCTCTTCTCTCGTAATACCACCTGAACTAACTGATTTTAAGTTTCTATTGTAAGGGTCCCGAACATTCTTTCCTATTTTGGCTCTACTCCTTGAGTAATTTTTACACATTTCACATATTTCAACAAATGGTTTACGAGATATGTCACCTGATGCCATTAGGTTAAACATCTCTAGATATTCTTCTAAAGTTCCCTTAAGGAAAAGAGCCCTAATTGCATCCTCTAGGAGGGCATGGTATTTTGAATTCTGGGAGATATAACCAAATCTTTCCATATAATCTTCGAGGGTATCATCTTCTAATTGTTGGATTTTAATGATGTCATTACGAGACTCTTTGGTCTTGCAGTAGTTTTGGTACTTCTTAAGAAACATGTCTTTCATGGCTTCCCAAGACCTAATACTTGATTATCCTAACCCCATGAACCATCTTAGTGTAGAGTCTTTGAGGGTGGCAGGAAAGAGTTTTAGTTTCTGGGCATCTTGTAAGTAGTTGTAGCTCCTACACAAGATGTCAAATTCAAATAGGAAGGTGTCTGGATATTCATTGTTTTTACCATAAAAGGTAGGTAGTGCTGAGAGAGGAGTATTCTTCAGGTTGACATTTGGAGTGGTGTCCAAAATCGGAAACCCGAAGGTAGTTTCAGTTTGGTTTCCAGTTTCTTCTTCCTCCCTGTGTCTTACATTGTTATGGTCTTCCTGATCATCCATATTGGCTTGGTTTCCAAAAAGATAGTACCTAGGTGGTTTAATCTTTGAAGAGAACAAGGTTTCCCTTTGATGGAAAGGTCTTCCTATGGGTTGGATGTCTGGGACTCTACTTGAGCCGGTTGAGACTATTGGTGCCAAATTTTCTGAATCAGTTTGAGAGATAATTACATTGGATGAACTACCAAACAAAATATTCACCTGTTTAGGGTCTATGATATCATCAAAATTAGGATCTCATGGTGGTGGTGTAAAAGCAAATGTTGTATTGTTTGGTTCTACGAAAGGCTTGAGTGGTATTGCCTCATGTCCCAATATGATTGATGCTTCAATTTCTTGTTCTGTAGTGCTCCCTATGTTAGTCCCTTCAACGACTATTTTAGCTCTTTGAGTTGAGCTAGCTCCTATTTTTCGGTATCGGTCTGCGGATTTTATAAGTGGAACGTTCCTTCCCCCAAAAAGATCAGAAGGAACCTTGGTTGAAAGGCCTGACTTAGATTCAATGTATCTCCCTTTTCGATCTCGAGGTCTATTCATGAAATAAAGAAAAAACAAAAGAAAAAGATACCATTTGGTTTCTAGGTCTATTCATGAAAGTAAACAAAAACAAAAAGAAAAACTACCATTGGGTTTGGGGGAACTTGCAATAACAAATGCGTAGGTTCTTACCTCTCGTCTTAAAGTTCCCCCACCACCAATCTAATGCTAAGGTCTAGGATTTCCTTGAGACAACTCCCCGACAACGGTGCCAAAAATGATGGGTGTTGTATATGCACTAAAAACACACTAAAAACCCTCAATTAAATTGTCAACCCGGGGTAAGTAAACTTCGAGTTGTAGAAAAATATATGACAAAGGTAGAAGGGTTGGTAGTAGTATAGTCTAACTAAGGAAGGGGCTATCTAAAGGCTGATCTATTCAAGCAAACCTATCTAATGAGCAAACCCTACTAAGCAACTTGAAACTATGTAATCTAAGTACTTTTGGACCAAGGATCGATGGATAGTTCTAAGAAGACAACTAAAAACCCTACTAAGAAAACTATTTCATAACAATAAGCAAAAGCAACTATTAAGCATAACAATAAGCAAATAATAAAAGCAAACTATTTTAACTTGCCAACCTAAATTCAATGAGCAATTACCCTATGAAAGCAAGTAAATAAACAAGCAAGCAACTATTCTATTAAAGCAAGTAAACAAGTAAGTGAAACAACTAACTAACCTATTAAAGCAAGTAAACAACTAGCTAACCTATTAAAGCAAGTAAACAACTAACTACTCTAAGACAACTTCTACTGCAAGTAATCTAATAAAAAACTTCTCATTGAACAACTATCTAGCCTAAGAGGCAAGTGAACTATATTCTTAATTCAAACTTCAAAACTATTTCTAATTCATAAAAGGAAATGTATTTAATTGAAAGCAAGAAGAACTAACAACTAACTTTTAATCTATAATAAGCAAACTGCTCTTTAATCTATCAAAACAAAAGACTATCTATCCTACATCAGCAATAAAACTATCTCCTAAGCTATGAAAGCACGAAACTATATCTTTTAACTTATGAAAGCAATAAAACTATCTTTTAACCTATGAAAACTCAAATATAGTGTTGGTGGTTGTGTGAATGTCTTCGGTGTCTTATAATATCTTGATGGCACTTGACAACAAAAGATAATTCAAGCGGTATAAGCTCAATACTGATCTCAATAGCAAAGTGAAAGGTATGGATTAAACAATCCAATGAGAATTTAGCTATGACAGAAACAATCGTCAATTACCCTGCATATTCATTACTCATGTATTAACCATCAACAATATAACGAGATTTTAATCGTACTTCTATACTATGTAAGAAAAATTCATAACTAAATTAACTAAGAATTAGAATTGCAATCTAATTCTAGGAAAGAAAGTACATGAAATGAAACTACATGATATCTATTCTAACAATTCAAACTGCAATAAAGAAAATGTTTAAGAACAAAAATTAAAACATGACATTAAAAAGTAAACTAACAAATACATTAATCAACATCTAATTAAGCAAGATCTACATAAAAACGAGATAAGCAATCTATAATTAAAAACTAAAATTAATCATATCCATCCATCAAATCCTTGTTAAAGAAGACATGTAATAAAACTCTATTCTATTCTATTTCAAATTTTGTTTTAAATTTAACTCTAAAAGCATAAATAAAAACATAATCTAATATCTAATTGCACACAGGGTTAGTCTATGAATTTGCAAATTAGTTCCTAACTACAAGATCAATGCATGCTAACACAATCCTTCATACTAACCTGAAAAAGAAAGTCAAAGTAATTATACTACAACAACAAATTAATTAACAAAATGATAATGCATGTACAGGAAATAAAGAGGACAACTAAACTATAAAATGCATAAACAACATAAAGAACAGTTACCAGACTACTGGTGGCCCCCCCATCAAGTCATGGTCACTTCCTAAAAGCACACCACGAACTCAGCAATTCGATTTCATCAAGAAAACTCAAAAACACAGTTTCTATATAATCTGGCAATGAAAAATAGCAAAACAGAGTAAAATCATGTTTGTTCCTATCACACTAGTTCTTCTACTTCCTTAAAAATTATCTGACCACCATGGTGGTATTTATAATGTTTATAGACCAAGTGGTTGACCACAGGAGGGTTGAACCACTTCTAAATTCGACAAATTACATTAAATGATGCCCTAACTGCTGAAATGGAGCAAGCCAATAATCGCCTTGTTTAACAATCGAAACTGAGTTGTCGGGAGTTCAGTAGCTGGAGGAGGAAAGCACGAAAAAAACCCATTTTTCTGATTCGCCCACCACTGGCCGCCAATACCATAACCGCCAAATCTCCCACCATTTTTGTGCAGGACATGGTGCTGGACGTAGTGCCAGATTGGGTACCGGATCGAGTGCTGGAAGGAGTACTGGACTAAGTGCTAGAAGTATAAATGTGATGCGTTTTTGCCCTATAACACCAAAAAACGTGAATCAAATCCTTGGGAGCATAAAAACGTGATGAATTATACTCAATATCAACATTAAACATGACTCATACATACCTGGTGTAGATCATACCATTTTAGCATAAAATTCTTCAAAAATCTCCTTCAAAACATGAAAAACACATATGTACATTTGACAAAAAGTGTCTAATAACTGTCATAAATTGATCATATCTCGAGCCCAACAGAACCTATGCTTACAGGGTTCTTCCTTTTGGACTTTGCAATGCCCCAACCACTTTCCAAAGGGTTGTCCTAGCCATTTTCTCTGATTTGACCAACGATTGCATGGAAATCTACATGGACTACTTTACAGTCCATGGAGATGACTTCTAGGAAGATTTTTCCAATCTAGAAAAAGTCTTGATTAGGTGTAGGGAAACTAATATTTCCCTAAGCAATGGAAAGTCAAAGATGATGCTCACTGAAGGCATTGTTTTGGGACATCACATTTCTAGTTTTGGAGTCTGAGTTGATCCCTCAAAGATTCATATTATCACACAAATCAGAATACCTTCCTCACAAAAAGAAGTTCACAACTTTTTAGGGCATGTTGGCTATTATAGAAGATTCATTCCGAATTTTACAAGCTTAGCTACCCCTTTATTCGAGTTATTATCTAAAGAAATTGAATTTAATTGGAATGATGAATGCCAAATATCTTTTGAGATTCTGAAAAGGAAATTGTCAAGTACCCCTGTCTTAAGAGGACCAAATTAGTCCCTTCCTTTTCATATTTGTACTGATGCCTCAGACACAACCCTGGGGGAAGTTCTTGGACAAAGGGAAAATCAAATGCCTTATGTTATTTACTTTGTTAGTAAAAATCTTTCACTAGCAGAAGTTAATTATACGGTCATAGAAAAAGAATTGTTATCTGTAGTCCATGCTATCAATAAATTTAGACACTATATTACATGATATCAAGCTTTTGTACACACTGATCATTAATCCATCAAATTCTTAATGAAAAAACCTGTAACAAACCCTAGAGTTACACGATGGTTGTTATTATTACAAGAGTTTAATATCAATATTATTGATAGACCCGGTAAGGATAATCTTGTGGCTTATTTCTTATCTAGAATGATTCATTTGGGAGATAATGCACTAGTAGATGATAACTTCCCTGATGAGAATTTGTTTGCTATTTCTACATTTACTCCTTGGTATGTAGATGTAGCTAACTATCTTGTGATAGGGAAGATGCCTCATAAATTGTCTCCTAGAGAAAAACAGAAAGTAATTCAGCTAAGTGCAAACTATATGTGGCATGATGATTGTCTTTATAAAATAGGACAAGATTTGGTAATCAAAAGATCTGTAAGGGAATATGAGATC
Organism: Picea sitchensis; assembly: GCA_010110895.2. NCBI lineage: Eukaryota > Viridiplantae > Streptophyta > Pinopsida > Pinales > Pinaceae > Picea > Picea sitchensis. The sequence continues at coordinate 4,996 of SNQJ01S0086186.1, read as the reverse complement.
CATGATATTTTGCAAGCCTGCCATGATGGACCTTGTGGAGGCCATTTTGTTGACAAGAGGACATCATATAAAGTTCTGCAATCTGGTTGTTATTGGCCTAATATTTTCAAGGATGCTAGAACTTATGTATCCAATTGTGATGAATGCCAACGAATGGGTAAGCCTACTGCACGAGACCAAATGCCACTTCAAACCCAAGTAGTCATTGAACCTTTCGAAAAATGGGCATTAGAGTAGTCATTGAACCTTTAGAAAAATGGGCATTAGATTTTGTGAAATTCATAAACTCCAAGATCTAAAAGAAAAAGTACATACTTGTGCTGCAATCGACTATTTGACTAAGTGGTTGAAGCAAAATCTTTTAATTTACAAGTGAACAATCGGGTAGAATTCTTTAATGAAATTTTTACTAGATTTGGTGTACTTCGAGAAATTCAGGACTGACTGGGGACTCAATTTACCCCTAATCTAGTCAAACCGGGCATGCAATACCAAATCAAGCACACATGAAATCTACCAGGTGAATGAGCAAGTAGAATCTACCAAAAAAATTATTGAGTCCATTCTATTAAAATAAATAACTACACCTCAAGGATTAGGTCAGATAGATTACTAGAAGCCTTATGGGCTTATAGAGTCACCTCGAGGAATACAACGTGACATACACCCTATGAGTTGGAGGTATCGGAAGCAGCCTCATAGAATTCGATCAAAACCTTCGGATTGTCAGACAAGTTGGCATGAACTGATGAAGCTCCATCAACAAAGAGTCTTGCACTTATATGATTTGGATGAAATCAGGAAGGAAGTACTTCAAAGAACCACCCTTATTCAAGAGCAGAGAACAAAATGGTACGACAAGTATCTCAAAGAAAAATTTTCAACCGTGAGATTGGGCCTTATTATATGACAACAGGTTCAAGAACTTCAAAGGTAAGTTAACCACACATTGGATGGGACCTTACAAAATTGACACTGCCTATGATAATGGTTCAATTTGGATAAATACAATTGACGAACAAAAAACACCACTACTTGTGAATGGCCACCGGTTGAGAATTTATAACAAACCCTTGTCAAAAAGAGGAATTTCCGACACGCAGCTACATAATTCAGATAGGTGATCAGTAAGGAAGGAGATATTCCTACCGATCCACATTGATTGATTGATTTATTTTAAAATTTTTTGTAACATAGGTGTGGGTTGTGTTTTGTTAATAAGCTGGAGGTAACAAGGGATTCTTACCTCCCTTTGTTTTACTTTCGCATTTTATTTTTATTGTAGGTTTTATAATTTATTGATCTTTCACGAACTTGATAAAACATCATCTTGTAAGCATCAACAATACTTTGTTCGTCCGGTACCAACAATGTTGATCCGGTACCAGAAACTCTATGTTCGTCCTGATACCAACCAGCCCCGTGGCCGGTTTGATACTCAGAAGACCGCCCCATCCCAGACTATTAGGACATATCATCTAATTGAAAAAGAATGCTATGCCTATTTTAATATCTAATGTCAATTAATATGAAGTATGAAGCCTTGCAACAACCACTTAAGTTGGAAACAAGAAGTCGAATGCAACATCAAATGGCATCTTTCATGAAGCAATAATTTTTGGTTCCGTTGCTTGACAGGAAGTATTTAATTTCGGTTCTCATTGTTTAACAAGGAAATATTTTAATTTCTTTTCGGTTCTTTTTCTTGACAAGGAAGATATAATTTCCTTTGCCTATGTTGTTTAAAGAACCATGCTTAACCTGATTTACAATTTAGAGGTTTCCTTCATCAAAAGTCCATTACAAACTACATCAGCATTCAGCATGATTAAAGGGATTAAAAATATTAGCTACAAGTAACTATTTCACCCTAACTAGACTTCAACAATAATCATTGGATTATCTTTTACTAAAGAGTAGCATATGAGTACATGAACACTCTCTATCGTATAACACTAGGAAACTTTTATGGAAACGGATGCATCAATAATCTCTAAGGTAATTTTAGGTCATTATCTTATGGACAAACTCGCACGTAATTCATACATCCGAATATCTAAAGAAATAACATACACATGAGTTTATTTTTCCTTCAAAAAAATCTTTAAAGACATTCAAATAAGAGAGTATATCTTCTAACTCAATACCATCCCATCCTACAAAAAGGTTTTCTTTGCATTGCTTCCCCTCGCCACATGTGCAAATCACCTTTAATAAAAATCAAAATAGGTGGCTATGGACAAGAAGCCTTTGATATAAAAAGGGTTTAAGAGACTAACACACCGGGATACTGAACATGTCTAATGGCAGTGGGTAAATGAATTCATTATTCCAAGACAACTTCATTGGGGTACTAAACATGCCTATTGGCAATGGGGCATTCCCCACCGAAGGTATGTGTCTCACTAAATATCACAACTAATCGAATCGAGTAATCGAATACGTCATTTGCAGTGGGTTTTGGTTTGAGGAATGTCTCATTTATTCTTGTTTGATTGAGAAATTCACCTTTTCCATTTAAAAATATGAATATGTCAATGTTTTCATTTATAATATATAAACTTCAGATTAACAAACAAAACAAATACTACAAGCAAATGCCCATTTGAGAATTACCCTAAGTCAACTTCACCGGTCTGACATCTAAACTCTACTAAGAAGGAACTTCTTAAGAGTGGATCCCTGACTATGGAGTCTAATCTACTTATACTGGGAAATTTATCCATAACATCTAATGATAATAAATCTCCGAAGCAAGTTAGGTTGGATCTACTCTACTGGCAACATGAAAATTCCTATTTTCATTGATGTATGTTGTGCTTGTCAATAAGTCGCGAGAGGAAAGGCAATTTCATTTTTTAAGGCATGAGATCATATGATAGGTGATGAATGTACTTTTGATATTTGACTTGATTCCTCTTCTCTTATCAATTTTCTTTCATTGTGATACAGTGTCTCAGATCTTTTTGCATAAGGATATGCAACACCTTTGGCATGGGGGAGGGTCGAAGAGCCTCTTTCAGAACTCTTTTCCAAACTCACATCTCATCTTCAGAGACCAACATGTTCACCTTACAACCCTGCAGAACCAGACACAAAGGAAGAAAGTTAAAAACTAGCACAGAATAAAAAATTTTCATAAGGTACAGGAAATTCCATTACTAATCCTCCAGAAAACTCCAACCTAAAAAGATGAACTCTGATAATCTGCAAGCTTCAAATACAAGGAAATGCTTCCGATCATGAATATCATATGGGTATTGGTTATGCAATGGTAAAAGAAAAGGTAACATGGTATCGTTTATTTTCCTTTGCTTATAAAACTACAATAGGTATGAAATTGTATATTAGATCTTATGACCTTATTGTTAAAACCATGCGCTTAAATATTACTTCCCTTATACCCATATGCTTAACCTTAATCAATTTCCTCACCACATAAGCGCTTGAAAAGACGTTGAGGGTAAAATCACATCAAATGTGTGAATGTAGTTATGAACTGAAATAAGCATGCCTAGTAATGATGAGCCACGACCTTAAACCAAGAATGTGCTTCACCCTTAGTAATCACAAATCTACCTCGTATCATGTTGCACAATTCAACATCAAATTCACCGCTTAAAGGTCCAATCACCTATCCCAAACAACAATGATGTTTCAGTACCGAATGTCCCATTTCCATCATTTCACTAACATAAGAAATGAAATGGCTTATCTGGGTGGCGAAGCCATCCAGATGAGCCTCATTTCATCTTAAATTTCTTCGCAACATCTTTACTTAAACCCACCTTTCAAATTATCGATGCCATCACTATTTTCCCTGCCATTATCCATTTTCCCCCCATTTCAGACCCTACTCCTCTTTGCGATATCCGGTACCAAACCCTTACGCTCACAATTGACCAAAATCTTATGCTACATCCCGGTTTACACTCACAGTTTATAAGGATGGTTGTGAGTAGACATGAACCGGTCTTCCAGATTTATAGGGAGACCAAGGAGTTCGAGCTATGTAGAGATAAGTATGATAGAGTGGGTTGGATGTCGTTTTTAGAAAAAATCATAGGTTGTCATGAAGGGGTATCTCATGCATTTATCCAAAGTTACGATGGAGAGATTGTGCACATAGGCAACCTACAACTAACAATCAATGAAACAACTCTAAGGGAGGATACAAGATTACCTAGCAGAGGAGCCAAGTATTTCAAAAGAGTAGGAATCAATAAGGAAATGTGCCAAAGATTTATGAAAGAAGACCATCAACACCCTGATTGGAAAAAAGGGATTTCTAGAAACTATATCAAGGAGGAATATCATCCAATGCTTGTCAGCCTCCAACGATTCCTCACTTGTGAAGGCAGGTATGCTGTAACTTTCCTATATCACCTTAGGCTTTTGTTGCACTTTGAAGGAGGTCCTGAAATTGGCTTTCCATACTTTTTATGGATGAGGCTGAACAAGATGGTGAGAGGTGTCAAATCCTTATCTAAAACTGAGAATACTAGTATGTATCATCAGGGTCTTATCAAAATTCTAGTTATACATGAAATCGGGAAGCAAGGGTTTAGTTGGAAAACCCTCATCACTCAACACCTTTTCATAGAAAATGAACCTGTAGAGGAAGCCCGACCTGCTCTAGATAAAGATAAGGAACCTAAGAAGAAAAAGGGCAAGAAAGACAAGATAGCTCCATCATCCTCCAAAGTAGTGAGACAAAAAGATAAAGCTAGGATGCAAAAAGACCGAAGAGCTCATAACTCTTCAAGTAAACAAGTAGGGCCCTCTTCCTCAGTTAATAAGACTCTTAAAAGTCAAGAATCGAAAGATATATCCAAATTAGTAGAAGAGATCTCAGCAGTAGCACTTGAGGAGAAGGGTCATAAATCAAAACCCTTGATGAAAGAGAAGATCAGTTCAAAGCATAAAGGTGAACAATCTATAGAAAAACCTCCTGTAACCATTCCACAGATAGAAAAGAGGAAGAGGAAATTTTTAA
>SNQJ01S0086185.1:59819-78794 GCA_010110895.2 Picea sitchensis | reverse complement strand
ATTAGTTGTAATTATACCTCCTAGTCTCCTATATATACCAAGGAGACATTTTAATTTTGAATCATCTTGTACTTGAACATTTAAGTGGGGTAAAAGGAGGTTTCCCCCTTGAAGAGGCTTATTATCTGAAATTATCTCTTTTTTAAGGCATTGAGTACTATTTCTTAGGTTTTTCTATTCTATATTGATATTTGGTTCTTAACACATATATTCAACCTATGCATATAAACATGGCCTCTTCAAGCACATTAGTGATCCATACAACATATGAATCTCACCTCAACGATATCATGAGTGATATGCACCAATTATTCCTCCATAATTGAATTAGCATGGTTCCATTTTATTCCAATGCTCCACGCTGTTACATCCAATGATCATCTGTTTCCACAATATACAACATATTCGTCCTTCACCAAATTGTATAACCTCACTTGATCTATATGATTTGTAATTTGCATAGGGATATTTATTACATCCTTTGAAGGGAGTGTCTTTGAGTCATTACAAAAGGATATCATTGACGAAAGTTCTGAGCTCCATGGTTTCTATCAATTCCTTACTGATGCACTTGGATCAATACCTCAATTCCACCTTACCTCATCATTCAAGTGCGTGGATGTTTCTAGTATACTTTGGGAACATCCATCTCACCTATCCACTTCGATTTCTCGTAGATTTGACTCAAACTGTAATGGATCCAAACAATCACAACCTCAAGCTGGTCTAAATTTAGCTATGATCGAGTTATGAATAGTTCCAATTAACTAGGGTATGCATGGGAGGTGTTACTATTTATCCATGACTATGATTAGGGTTTTCTGCATAGACATTACATGTATCCTCTAGTAGTGTTGTGCCATTTCTATGTAATGGGTGTCATATTCCTTTTTATTTAATGGGTGTCATGTTCTACGAACTTCACACATTGATAAGTGGTTTCGATATGCTGGTCGAGATCAAAGGTTGATTTCTTTTCAAGGAGCAAGTTCAAAAGACATTTTAATCTTTACATTACTTTTAATTGGAATACATTGCCTTTATTAAATATTATTGGCATTTTATTGTAATCCCATAAAAACTTCAATCAAGGGGGTTTATTTTGTTTTAGGATACAAATATTGGTAGTTCTTTTGGCCTATTAATGATTATTGGGCACGATCAATGATCAACAATCTTGGTTTCCTCAATTTTCATGGTGAGACTACTTATGGAATTTCTTTTGCCTAGATCTATGGGGATATCCTTTTTATTTTCAAGACCGTCTTCATTACATGATTATACATTCAAAGTAGTTTGACATGGCTAGCCACATACCTATATTTTGGTTTTATCTCCACGATGAAAATCCCTTGACATTTGTGATCATTAGTATCTTTCATAAATTGTAATCCTCCAAAATACTTTATAACACTGCCTTGAGTGGTGATTTTGTCCACTTCTTTATATATTTTCACAAACATGCTGTGGTGTCTATGACCTTGGTATTTTATATGCCTCATTTTGGTATGTTCTCAAGGACTCAATGTCCCCAAGCTATGTTTTTGTTGAAGTATATTTTGAAGAGTCAAAATCACTATGTTCTAATTCAACATCTTTGTCATTTGGATCACACCACTTTGTATCGTGTTATAGCCTTTTAGTAGCTTCTTTGATGGGAGTGTTTGTTTAAATTTATCGTACTCAACACCTGACGATTGGCTCAAAATAAAATCACTTTATCTACTAAAATCATAGCTGAGTAATCGACGAAACATGCAGCAAAATCATAAACAAGGAAACCAAATCATGCGCATAAAAACACCAATTTTTTTGGGTAAAAACCCCTGGAGGGAAAACCAGGGCTGAGAATGATTTTTATATGATAAAATCATGTCTCCAATAATAGAGATAATGTCCCACTAAGATAAATACAACTGCAGAGAAACCTAGCATTGTTTGACCTGTTGTATGAACCAGAATTGCAGACTTTTCAAGTTGTACATGATTCATCTTCTTGTGAATCACGTATGTACGCGTCTGTCTCCTCTGTGAATCACATGTGCATACATAAAACTGTATGACAAGATCCACACGACACTACACTATTCTGTGTGATCTTCTGACTGAAAACCCACCTATGCTACTTTTGTTCTCTCCTCTCCTTGACATGATCTCTAGATGGAATTCCTTCTCCATCTATCCAAGATATTGAATCATATTCCTTCATGATCCAACTCTCTTGAAAGTAAATCCTCTACTCTCAAGAATGTCAAGTATCAAGTGTCTTTTTCCTTCACCCTAGCCTTTCTTTTATAATCGTGAGTTACAATCTATTTATAATATTCAAAGTGATCTACAATTGAGATTACTTCTCACACTCACTTGATATTTAGATTACATGATGCATGCTAAGTAATTTTAACATGTTTCTTAAATAACTCAATTAACTAATTACATAATTAATTAATAAAAACAATTTACTTTAATAAATCCTTTAACTAAAGTAAATTTCCATGGTTATAACTTAAAGTTGTAGCCCTAATGGCTGTAGCTTTAAGTTATAACAGAAATAATATATCCTTATCCAATCAAGACACCCTATGGGACTTAGCAAGCTTAAAGCACATAGAAAATATTCCAACTAAGACAATTTCAATATCTCGTAATTTCACGTATACCAATGCAATGATTTTATTTCTCCAATGCAAGAGATTATTGTCTAAAAATATTGGGTTATGGAGTCTTTTAATGAATGAGTTAGTTATTCTACTTCCTTATGGGTGTAATCCCTTTTACTCCCTAAGGCAAGCAAAACTAGCAAGGAGAAACCTAGGAGGGTGTAAGCCCTTGTACTTCTCCTAGTAACCCTTTGTACAATAGATTATTCAAGAAAATTATGATAGGATTAGCTTCTTAGTGGGTTTGTATGCCCTTATACTCACTAAGATATTAGCAAATTAACTTTGCAACTAATAAAGTAGCAACAACAAAGCATAGATTCCTTACCTAGTCCAAGCATCAACAAGATAAACTCCTTTTTAACCAAGAAAATTCTACCACAATGCAATAATTAGCTTCCATGAGAGATATCGCATCACTTCTCCATCCAATAAAAAAGACAACCATCATGTGAGGAAGTAAAAGAGAGAGAGATGTAAAATTTCCCAAGAGGAGCACACATTTCAACCAAGGATCTTTCTCCAAATGGGATAGCTATGATGAAAATGAAATGAAATGATTCTTATTTATACAAATCCTCCTAAAAGTGTTTGTCTACTTAAATTTAGGGTAAACCAAAAAGTAAGGGGCCAACAACCCTTACTTTTCCCATTTACAATTTTAAATTTGATTTTTCACATAAGAAACCCTAAAAGAAGCATGGCGTCACCCCTTTAGGGCATTGTTTTGGAACTTTTAGCAAATCGTTGAGCTTGGAGATGAAACATTGGGACTCCAAAGACCCCCTCTCATGATATAGGGTCTCCTCTATCAAGCCAAGGCTTATTTCCATCCAAAAGGTGCCAAGTGTCAAGTCAACCACACCACCACACCAAACCCTAGCCCTAGGGTGACGTCAAGCCCTCTAAATGTGATGTTTTGACCTCCAAAGGCCAAAATTTGGGATTGCAGGGGCTCGATGAGGTCATCCAAGGTGCCTCTCAAGCCTTGAAAGGCTGTCATCATCGTCCAGTGTGTGGGTCATAGTATCCATCATGTGGGATTCATGCCTCAAGGAAGCCTAAGCTAGGCTTATTTATTAAGCCATAATTCGTGGCACATTACCCCTTAATTGGGGCATATTACATTAGTATTTTTATTTTATTTATGTTGGCTTGGTTCTATTAGTTGTAATTGTACCTCCTAGTCTCCTATATATACCAAGGAGACATTTTCATTTGGAATCATCTTGTAATTGTGAATTCGTATTATGTATAAGGAAGTTGCCCCCTTGAAGAGGCTTATTATTTGAATTTCTCTCTTTTTCAAGGCCTTGATTACTTATTCTGAGGTTTTTTATGCTATTTTGATATTTGGTTCTTAAAATTTGGTATCAGAGCAAGAAAATCCTTGGGACTGGCTTCTTCAAAACAAGTCTTCTTGGAATTTTCACTATAATAATTTATTTATTTATTTCTTAATTATTATTATTATTTCTAATTTTTTTTTTTTTGGAAAGTTTCAGTATTTGGAATTTATCTAGTGTAGATGCAACATATAGAGCTAACTTGGGTACCAATTTTAGATCTTGGTTCATTATATTTTTGGAGATACATTTTGTCCAAGTTAGGGTTTTTGACTAGTCCCGAAACTAGTGTGAAAAAAGTCTTGGAATTTTCGATCCCAATGTTTTTTGGCTTGGTTCGAGGTTTTGAAAATTTTACAGTATGAATTTGGAATAGTGAAGTATCTTGTGTACAAATTTAATACCTTTATTCATTGTACTCTGAAAGTTATTCCCTGAGGAAATTAGGGTTTTTGGCTGGTCCAAATGTCAGTCCAAAACAAGTGTTCTTGGGAAAACTATTATATATGAAGCTATAGACCTCCAAATTGAGTGAGACCTATTCCATTGGCTAGTTTGCAGACCTAAGTTGTACTGGTACTAATTTCAAGCTCGACAGTGAAGGCATTGACACATGGTAGTCCGTACAAGTTCTCTCTCCTGAAAGGAAAACAAATAAGCGCATCTTGGGAAAGTTATCATAAAATTCTATTGGAGAATCCAATGTTGGTCTATCGTGTGGGGTTGTAAAGAAGAAAAATTAGGCTACCTCAAGTAGAAATTTTAGACTCGGAAGGGCCAAAATTGCAGAGCCACAAAAAAAGAAATGTTAGCTAGCAGAGCAATCTCCAAATCAGGGTTATAAAAGGTGCATTTTTTAATTGTTGGAAATTTGCATATCTTTTGACTAGAAGATCAAATTGGGGTGATTCAAAAAGTGGAATAAAGTGGGATAAAAGGAGTATCACATAAATTTGGGAGAATCTTAAGGGTTTTTAGGTACATACATATTCCGACAAATTTANATAGAGCTAACTTGGGTACCAATTTCAGATCTTGGTTCATTATATTTTTGGAGATACATGTTTTCAAGTTAGGGTTTTCGACTAGTCCTGAAACTAGTGTGGAAGAAGTCTTGGAATTTTTGATCCCAATGTTTTTTGGCTTGGTTTGAGGTTATGAAATTTTTACAGTATGAATTTGGAATAGTGAAGTATCTCGTGTACAAATTTAATACCTTTATTCATTGTACTCTGAAATTTATTCCCTGAGGAAATTAGGGTTTTTGGTTGGTCCAAATGTCAGTCTAAAACAAGTGTTCTTGGGAAAACTATTATATATGAAGCTATAGACCTCCAAATTGAGTGAGACCTATTCCATTGGCTAGTTTATGGACCTAAGTTGTACTAGTACTAATTTCAAGCTCGACAGTGAAGGTATTGACACATGGTAGTCCGTACAAGTTCTCTCTCCTGAAAGGAAAACAAATAAGCGCATCTTGGGAAAGTTATCGAAAAATTCTATTGGAGAATCCAATGTTGGTATAACATGTGGGGTTGGAAAGAAGAAAAATCAGGCTACCTCAAGTAGAAATTTTAGACTCGGAAGTGCCAAAATTGTAGAGCCACAAAAAAGAAATGTTAGCTAGTAGAGCAATCTCCAAATCAGGGTTATAAAAGGTGCATTTTTTTGTTGTTGGAAATTTGCATATCTTTTGACTAGAAGATCAAATTGGGGTGATTCAAAAAGTGGAATAAAGTGGGATAAAAGGAGTATCACATAAATTTGGGAGAATCTTAAGGGTTTTTAGGTACATACATATTCCGACAAATTTAAATTTAGGATCCATCGTTACTTATCAGCGCTACAACCCAGGGACTATGTGGTTCTTCCACGTACTTAGAGTATATCGGAAGGCCCCTTTCGAACAATTGTGCATTAGAAAATACTACTATGGATTTTAGTTCCCACATACCTGGCGTATATTGGGAGACCCCCTATAATCCTAAGACCAACCGAGTAAACCATTTGGCCATCTTGTTGCTACAGTACACCGAGAGTAACACTCGAGGATATCACTCTCTAGTACCTGGGTAGCCAGATAGTATGGCTAAGGGCATGGGCAAGCCTCCTTAGTTAGTGACATGAGATATTGGGTCAAATAGTATTGTTGGACCTCACACATATATCAGATAGCTATAACACCTGACACTCCCTTGTTTGTGAGGACCTTTGCCTAAGCCAATTATGAATTCCTACCTTGCAGTGATACTTGGCCAACACGCCACCAAAAAAGGGAACTTCTACACCAAATAGGCCCTCATACATTCCTACTTGGACTCTTTATGAAGGTGAATAAATGCGCAAGGACATAGATGATTTACAAAAGAAGGCAGTAACAAAATATGAATTACAAAGGATGATGGATTCAATTGAAGCTAAGATGGAAGCGATGATGGATACTAATATGGATGGATTAAAAGAGGAGATCATGGAAGGGTTGAAAAAGTTGTTAATAGAGAGTCGATCTGAAAGTGACAATGTATCACATGAAATTCATGATGAGGACATAAGGAAGATGAATCAAGATTGTAGAAACTCTAGCTTTAGGTTGAAGACCAACCACTTTCCTAAGATCGATATGAGAAAGTTTGATGACAAGTATCAAATCACATGGATACTCTAGATGGAGTAGTTCTTTGATCTACATGACGTGCCTCAAACACAAAAGGTACAAATTGCATCGTTATATTTAGAAACTAATCAATTTGTGTGGTATTGATGGTTTTGTTCTCGCAAATCACTTGTCACTTGGACAATTTTCACAGAAGAAATGATAGCACACTACGAGGATACAAGGAGCAATACCTTCTTCAGATAGTTTATAAATCTCAAGCAAAAGGGTTCAACTGTGGAGCACATTGAGAACTTCCAAAGATTGAATATAAAGGTAACAAATATTCCAGATGAGCACATGATTGATGTATTCATAGGAAATTTAAAGGATAACATTCAACATGATGTTCGCCTTTGGGAACCCTTCAAGAATGTGCTTAGGGTGGAGAGAAATGTTGAAAGTAAAAATCTGGCTATGGCTACTAGAAGGACCACCCCTAACATCTATCGAGAGAATAATGTTCCTTCTTCCAAACCACCTCAACCTACAAGGTTAGCACCTCAACAATTGGAGGAAAGAAAAGAAAAATGTGTATGCTTTAATTGTGACAACAAGTATAGTAAGGGACATAAGTGTGGTGAGAAGAAATTATTCTACATAGATTGTGAAGAGGAAGGAGAACAAGAACAAGAACAAAAACCATCTCAAGATGAATATGTAGTAGAGTTTTCTTCTGAAGAGATGACTCCCACCAAATTGTTTCATGCATTGGTTGGAATTAGCACTCCTCAAACCCTCAAGATCGAAGGATATATCAAAAAGAAAAAGGTAATAATGCTAATTGATTCTGGTAGTACTCATAATTTTATTCACTGGAAATTAGCCAAAGCTCTCAATTGTTTTATATATCCAATGCCAAAGTTTCAAGTAATGATTGCAAATGGAGGAACTATCAATTGCTTAGGAAAATTCCATAAGGTGAATATTACTATGGGGGAATATGTAATGAATAGTCCAATGATTTCTATACCCATGGGTGGTGCTGATGTCATACTAGGGATGCAATGGTTACAATCATTGGGAACTGTGGATTTTAATTTTAAAGAACTTTTCATGAAATTTTCATTGGAAGGAAAGGAATTTGAGTTAAAGGGTATCACAGGGAAACCCAGTAAGGTGGTAAGCTCTAATGACATGACAAAATTATTGAAAAAGGGGCATCAGGGTTTAATTGTACAACTATGCTAACTATATGTTCAAACATCTAAGCCATATATTCCCCTAGATATCCAAGGTATCATTGATAAGAATTCCAAAGTATTTGAAGATATTCCCACACCAGACTTCACAAAAGAATTTATTGTGGAATGTGATGCCTCGGGAAATGGCATTGGTGTTGTTCTAATGCAAGAAGGAAGGCCCCTTTCTTTTGAAATTCGGCCACTCAAGGGAAAGGAATTACACAAACCAATTTATGAGAAGGAAATGATGACAATACTACATGCATTGAAGCAATGGTGCCCTTACCTAATAGGTATGCACTTCAAGGTAAAAAAAAATCATGACAGTCTTAAATACTTCTTGGAACAAATAATATCTTCCAAAGAGTAACAAAAACATGTGACCAAGATGTTGGGTTATGACTTTGAAATCATCTACAAAAAGGGGAAGCAAAAATATTGTGGAAAATGCACTCTCAATCATGTTGAGGCATTTCTTTGTGCTATCTCTATCATCTAACCTAATTGGATAACATAAACAAGTGATGAATGGAAGAATGACGAAGAAGTGTGGTTTGTCACTCAAAGGTTGCAGCAGGATTCTAGTGCATCTGATACATTTACATGGAGAAATGATTCACTATGGTACAAAGATCGCTTATATTTATGTAATAACTCCCAACTCAAACAAAAAGGTACTTTTGGAATTGTACACCTCTCTGGTAGGAGGGCACTCATGATTTTTGAAAACCTATCACAGGGTCAAGTCAGAATTTTTTTGGGATGGCCTTAAAACTGATGTTCAAAGGTTTGTGGAAGAATGTTTGGTTTTCCAACAAAATAAGGTGGAAACAATTAAGACCCCAGGTATTTTACAACCATTAGCCATTCCAAGTCAATGTTGGGAGGAGGTTTCCATGGATTTCATCACAGGGTTACCAAATTATGAAGGAAAGAGTGTCATCATGGTGATTGTTGATAGACTTACCAAGTACACACACTTTTGTGCACTCTCTCATTCTTTCAAATCCAATACAATTCCTACTCCATTCATGGAGACAATTCAAAAGCTACATGGAAGCCCAAATATTAATGTAAGTGATAGAGATCCCATCTTCACTGGACATTTTTGGACATAATTATTTTCTTTTTTTGGTAATCAATTGGCTCATAGCTCATCTTATCATACTCAATTTGATGGACAAACTGAGATAGTGAACAAATGTCTGGAAGGATACCTTCGTTGCTTTGTATCTGATAAACAAACACAATTGTTCAATCGGTTTCCCTTGGTAGAATGGTAGTATAACACTTCCTTTCATACTACAACAAAAATGACACCATTTATGGTGCTTTATGGATATCACCCACCATCCATCACTTCTTCTCTAAAATAAAAATCTAATGATCAAGCAGTGGAAGATCACATCGAGCATCAACAACAAGTTCTCCAACTCTTAAAGGACAACCTGACCATGGCACAAAATCGCATGAAACAACANGCTTTATGGATATCACCCACCATCCATCACTTCTTCTCTAAAATAAAAATCTAATGATCAAGCAGTGGAAGATCACATCGAGCATCGACAACAAGCTCTCCAACTCTTAAAGGATAACCTGACCATGGCACAAAATCGCACCAAACAACAAGCATATCAACATCATAGTGAAATAAGTTTTGAAGTAGGGGATCAAGTATTTTTAAGACTACAACCATACAGACAGATGTCGCTCAAGCAATATAAGAAGGATAATAAATTATCACTGAAGTACTATGGCCGTTATAAGGCATTGCAAAATATTGGTACTATGGAATACAAATTGGAGCTTCCCGCATCTTCGTGAGTACACCCCGTTTCCCATGTTTCATGCTTAAAGAAGGTTATAGGTGACAAGATCCCAGTTCAAACTATATTGCTAGAACTTGATGAGGAAGGAAAAATCATATTGGAGCTTGAAGCTATCACTGACATAAGAATTCACCAGCCGAGGAATAAATCAATTTCATAGTATCTCATTAAGTGGAAGAAACTACCTACTGAATATTCCACGTGGGAAGATGAGTCTTTTATACAGAAGCATCCAAAACTACTCAAGTGTTGAGGAAATAGCTTGTATGAAGGGGAGGGGCATGTTAATCCCTAATTTGTGGAACATTACCCCTTAATTGGGGCATATTACATTAGTATTGTTATTTTATTTATGTCGGCTTAGGTCCATTAGTTGTAATTGTACCTCCTAGTCTCCTATATATACCAAGGAGACCTTTTCATTTGAAATCATATGGTAATTGTGAATTCATATAATGTATAAGGAAGTTTCCCCTTCGAAGAGGCTTATTATTTGAATTTCTTTGTTTGTCAAGGCGTTGAGTACTTATTATGAGGTTTTTATGCTATTTTGATATTTGGTTCTTAACATTATTCTTCCAAAACTTTCCACCAAGCAAGGTCCTGCAAAGACAATGAATACACCCTCCAAGGATCTCAATTCAAACATATCATTATAAGTAAATCAAATCAATAAAAGAGTCACCTAGGCATGTGCATCAAAAACCACCTCATAAAATTAAACAAGTGCTCAAAGAACCTATGCAACTTTCCAAATTTAGGTATGGGAGGTTTGACAAAGTGACCTATTGGGTGAATCATCCCCTAAGTCAAGGAGTGTTTCCTAGGTGCCCCCCCCTCTAAGTCATGTGTAGAATATGAATTGGGTGTGGGAAATACTTTTGGGAATGGGGTTCATGACATACAAGGGATGGTAGTGTCTCATTTACGGGTGCCTTTGTAGAGGGTGTGTCACACCTTCATTTCCAATGCATATGTTTTCCAAGCCCATTTATTACCTTTTGTTCTTTTAATATGTTTCCAAGTTGAATACAAGGTGGGGCGTCTACCTAAGAATGAAAAACAATGCCCACCTTGACTCTACCTTGGTCACATTATGTTTCCCCAAGTTGAAGACAATGTGTGGGACTTCTACCTAAGCATGAAAAACATTGCCCACACACACTCTACCTTGGTTGGCATCTTGCATTTGTTATTTTTCATAGGTCCCATCATTTTCTTATGAGAGACATTTCATTGTCCTCGTGATCCCTGGGTGAGCATCTAGAAGGTTCATAATTGGTTTTTATATTTTTCCATATACAAATCTTTGGGCCTTCAATCCCTTCTTCCCATGAAACGAGGGACAATCCCTTCTTGGGTCAATACACTTGAAAATCCCAAAAGATGAGGAGGAGAGGGGGTGAAGTGTGGAAAGTGCTAA
The DNA here is from genome assembly GCA_010110895.2 of Picea sitchensis. Classification (NCBI taxonomy): domain Eukaryota; kingdom Viridiplantae; phylum Streptophyta; class Pinopsida; order Pinales; family Pinaceae; genus Picea; species Picea sitchensis. The sequence goes on along the minus strand of SNQJ01S0086185.1, from coordinate 67,696 downwards.
TTATGATCGAGAATGAGACGATGACTTGTCAAGGGGACCTCCTAGTAGCAAACCCATCCCTAAGGGTGACCACTTACTAGGGTGCAATGTCGACCACCAAGGTGAAATAGGGAAAATAACATAACTTCCAAGCAAACATTGCATAATCAAAAGAAGTTTTAAATGCAACATACTCAAATGCCTCAAATATTGAAATGACACTCACCATAATACCTAGCTTGTACCTCATGGAGCAAGACCCAATGTCTTCTGGGAGCAAGCTGGTGTGGTAGATGTTATAACCATATATTTCATAGTATCACCTGGTGATTGAAATTCCTTCCTTTAGTCATATTTCATTGTAAATAATATTTTATTTTGCAACTGATTTACAAAAGAAAAGAAAAAGAAAAAGAAAAGAAAAAATAAAAGAAAAGAAAAAGAAAAAAAAATAAAAAATGAAAAGAGGGTATTAAAAAAGACAAAAAAAAAGAGAAAATATAAAACCCCATCAAAAATAAATTTAGTTTGAATCATACTGTATAATTATGATCAAACTTTTTGAATTTATGTTGATAGGCTAGTGAATAAGTTTGGTCAAATAGTTTAATCTTGGCCAAATTAGATAGGTTAGTTAATAAGTTTGGTTAAACAATTTAATCTTGGCCAAATTAGTTAGGTTAGAGTAATAATTAATCCAACAGTCTAAGCTGGATTAATCTATTAGATGCCTAGCTTATAAGATAGGTTAGTGATGTTTATTTCAATAAAATTGAAAGGGGATTGTCAAAACACCCTTTGTTTGAATAAAGTTGGGTATTTCTAGCCTGGGAAAAAAGACCATGGTGTGAAATTGGAAAAGGTAATGTTGGCACATGGGCAGATCCAAGGTTCAATGCTTCAACAACGCACCAACAAAACCCTAACTACTGGCCCTTTCGGTGACACCTGCGAAGTAGGCGAAGTCTCACCCGAGGTAGAGGTAGGGGGGGTTACAAGATTCAGGTGTCTGTAACCAAGTTGGGACATAGATATGTGGTTACAACAATTCGCAAGTACTTTAATAACACTCAATCAAGGGATATGCATTAATTCATTAACTTCATTAACATCGCAAAACAAAACCTAAGATAGATCGACGGAGTAACTTAGGTACTTCAACCACTTAGCACACAACACAGAGTTAGATCTAGTATTCATTCATAAAGTACAAGTAAAGCACTAAGAAATATCAGATCTATCCATTATACATAATAACAAAAGCACTAAGAAATATCAGATCTATCCATTATACATAATAACAAAAGCACTAAGAAAATAAATGATAAACACAACATAGCACCAAGCACATGAAAGACACAAGATATACGTGGTTCACCCCAGTGTGGGGCTACGTCTACCAATTGCTTCAGCTTCTTTATTATTATTCTGAATATCTTACATTCATGGACTCTTATGCACTAAGCCACAAAGCTAAGATTTGCAGAGGACATGAGATTTGCGCACTGAGCACCAGATCCTCCTTCCCAAAACTAGGTCACTGCACAAATCCAAATTCTTTATCAAGAACAGAGCCTTACATACACAATCTATGCACAAAGAAACCCAAAACTACTTACACTTAGCTACTATCTTATATCTCTCATTCTACCATACATTCTTATCTATTTATAGTTTTACATTTCCTTACAAAAAAGGCCTAAACAAGGGTAAATCCATGGGTCGACATCCCATAACCCATTACAAAAACCCTAATGAACCCCTTGCTGGGTCCACATAGCCCGCAAAACAAGTGAGATCCCAGATCTCAGCTCCTCCTGGGTGCTCCTTCCTCGATCACTACGTCGACGTCCAAAAAGTTGTGAAACCTGACCAAGATTTCCTCAAAACTTGGTCGACGACCAACATGCCCCCAACACTCACCTGTGACTCATCCCGAGTCACTCAGGTCTGGGCAACGCTGCTTTGAAGGCCTTAATATTCACTCGAGCGACCTCGACTTACTGTTTCTCCTGAGCCTCCTGCTCAGTGAGCTCTTGGGTCATCTGCTTTGTAATAGGTCCTTCCAGGCATTGTTCCACCATCGCAACCACTTGGTCCAGTTGTGAGCCTTATCCCTCAATTTCTTTAAACACCTTGCAGGCCTCATCTTGCACAGGTTGCAGTTTCTATGCATCTTCCATTACTCTTCCCTGGATAACAGTAATATGTTGCTGTACTGTGCACTGTTCTTGTGATCTTTTCAGTCTCTTGACTGCAATGAGTAGCTTCATCTGCACATGTACTAACAGTTCCTGTTACTGTGCCTCCTGTAACTGCGCTTACAGTTTCCTTAGCTCTGGATATTCTGTGAGGCGTTCATAAGTCTGTGCGCTTCTATCGCTCAGTTGTTTGCATTCTGAAGTGAGGGCTCTGATCCTTCCAACTGCATTCTTAGCGGATTCCTCCCTCTGATCATGCACCTCCTATGGAGTGCTCGGTACTGCTTGAATCTCAAACTCCATTATCCTCGCTTGAAGCCGCTGGATGGCCTCAGTGAGCTTCGCCACTTGAATCTCAACCAATTCTTGTTCCTCCTATGCCAAGCTGGGCACATAGCGAAATTCTTTATTCACTGCTTCTTTGATCGCAGTCTTCTCCTTAAGAAGCTAATCCTTTTCTCTCTGTATCTTTGCTTTTTCCTCCTCGAGCATCGCCCAAAACTCATCCTTCTCATTTTCATAGGCGGTTACGCAGTACCGCACAAATCGTAGTTTCTCTAAGTCTTCCTCTTTCTCTTTCTTTAGGGCTTCTATAGCCTTCTCCTTTTCTTCTTGGCCTCTCTAAATTCGAGCCTTTGTCGCATATACAAGTATTCTTAGTTGGGTGGGCTCATTCCCCAATTCTGCAGTCTCTAACGAGGAAGGCGTAGTGGGCACTACGCGGAAAGATCGGATAGCCTGCTGTATTTCCTTGAATTCCTTCTCAACCTTTCCATACAACTCCTCCTGCTTCACTCCATATCTTTGCAAGAAATCCTTATATGCATCCTCCATGGCTTCGTGGACTAGAGTGATGACATCTTCTATGATCGTGGCCTCTAGCTGAGGCTTACTGGCGTGAGTCTTCTTTCTTGCTGAAGGTTTCTGTGAATAAAAATTCCTCTTCTGTGGTGTTTCAATAAGGGGATCTTTCAGTGGTGTAGCTTCACCTTCTCCTTGCTTTTCTCCTTCATCCTCTCCTCCTTGTCCATCTGCTTAGTCTTCTCCTCCTCCTCCTCATGCGGCCGAGCCAGATCAAATTTCTTCAGAGGCACTGTCCTCCTCATCAGTCTCTATATTCTGGGCTTCCTCCTTTTTCTTCTTCTTCTCACTGGACTGTCCAACATGCTCAACCTAGGTGACCAAGGGAATTCATATGATGTCAGGGTCGGAGAGCTCTCCATCATCGACTGATACAAGGAACTCTTCCGACTACTCCTTCGTGGTCTGATCCATGTCATCATCTGTTAGCTTGTAATATGTTTGCAAATCTTCCTTGCTCTCATCTCTGTGCGTAGTGATATATATAAAATGTCGATCTGCATGGAACTTCGCAAAAGGTCGGTACTGGTGAAAGGTGTGTGGTGTCATGCGTGGAAAGGCTTCAATGGAAACCTTCAGTTGTTGATAATAGGCATGGAACACAACATTCAATTGCCATCGCTTTGACATATCGTTGGTGTACCACAAGGTTGAGAACCTAGCAACCAATGACTTCGATGGTTTGATATTCGGGAAGGTGGCTCCTTCCGGTATTTGCCAAGCGATAAATGCAATAAATATGAGCATCCATATAAAGTGGAACCCGTATCCCTGATCCAGAGCTTCGTGTCAGTCTTTCTCGAGCTCATTGATGATGTAACTAACCCAATTCATTTGCATTCCCTCCATGGATTTTCCTGCAAGGTCCACTACAAACCCAGTGACCTGTGTGGGGCGATTCTTTCATACGCACTTGCTAGCTATGAATTGGAAAGCGAGGTGCACTGTGCCATCCTGGATAGAAGCTACCTTGTAGCCTCGCTTCCCTTTTTCAACTTCTCCATATGCTTCCTTGATGTGCTAAGCTAGGGAGCAATCCGAGGTCTTCGCTCGGTAAAACTGCTGAGGGTCGGGTCCCCACATGCTCAATCTTGTAACCTGGTTGATCATTGCTAGATCCACAATAATTCACCTGTCGAGCCACATGTATCTGCCATGGTAGAACGTCAAGAGGATTTTAACACAAGCGTTAACTTCCTGGTGTCGGCCAAAATGGGGAATCTTCATCAAATTGAGTATAGTGGACTGCGCGACCTCATTAATCCAAGACTAGGAGACCAGGCGAGGCTTCTTCCTAGTGGTCTTCGTCAAGTATCTGTGAGGTGCGAGCATTGCATTGTTCTTTCTATCTCCAAGGTTGAAGTCACTGTTCTTCAGTAATGGGATCTGTTCCAACTGACTCCCAACTAGGTGTATTCCTTTCGGGATGTACACAGTGATCAAAGTGTATTAAAAGTCCCGTGGGATGCTGTTGCGGTTAACCGTGCCAACCAAAGGTGGGACATAATCTGGTAATATGGACGAGATCTGCTTCGAATTCTCCATATCTCCACGATGCTTGGTTCCCTGCTTAGTCGCGGGGTTAGTATGACCAGAACATCGTCCAATTGAAGGGGGAGTCTATAGTCTGCTGGTCGACAATGCCTATACTCCTTCATACATAGCTTTATTAGCCATAAACTTCTTAAGAACTTCCTCGACGAGCTTATCTAACTCACTACGGTCACCCGACATTCTCAATTTTAAACAGGCAGGTCGGGGTAGGTGAACAAGAAGCTGGAGTAAACAACAGATGGCGAGGTCTGATAGCACAACTCGACACATAATCACTTCTCTTCTTGTCTTAGATAATCATAGGTAACAAAAAGTAGTCTTGAAGCAACGTCTGACGGGTTAAATAAGCGAGCGTCATAACAGATTCTTCCAACGGAAAGGAATGCTTCCATTAATGTGAATCTTTCTGTTATGGCATCATCTCAACGTGCCAAACATGGTCCATCTGCCCATAAATGTGTTTCCTAGTTGTTTCAGAGCGTCGTTCTAATGGTCGAGGCACCTCCAATGGTCATATAGCGTCATCGGGGCAAAGTCCCATTCTACGTAGTTCTGTTGTTCCGACGAGGTTCAAATCTTGCAAACCTGCCTTCTGCGACGTCTTCCATTTATTCCCTGTAACTTCTTGTAGCTTTTCCAACTTGGATTTCTTCTTACTGAGCTTTCTTTCCTTCTTTCTTGTGATCCGAGTCTCTCTAACTGTTTCTGGAATTCTTTTTCCATTCTCATTCTTATCTTCTGCTAATGTAGTGACTTCGCATTGCTGATGTTCTCTCAAAGGATTCGAAGTTAATACCTCTTTTCTTATTAATTCCAGGGTGGGTTTTCTTCTTTCTTGCATGGATAGGTCCTTCAAACCTTCTTGTATTCTTTCAACTTTGACAACTAATTCTCTTGCCCTCTGTTGCTTCGACTTATCTTCTCGTTCTTCTATTAGTTGGTCTATTTTTCTAGCTATGAAATCCCTTAGTTCTTGCTTTTTATTTTCTATGGCTTCTTCCTTTGATTTCCTTAAGATATGATCCTTCTCGATCCAAGTCTTTCTTAAAAAAAGTGGGAACGGGGCGTTGTTATCAACAAACTTAATGACTTCAAATTCCTCTTTAGTCGGTTTTCCATGGATGGTAATAGGTACATTAGTAACTCTTCCACATAAGGTTATCATCTTTCCCTTGAACAAGCCTATCCTTCCTAATGAAGGTATCATAGTAGGATTTCCCAAAATTTCCCAAGTGTCTTCTGTCATAATATTCACTTGTGTTTCCTCATCCAAGACATAGTCTATTTCAAAGTCTCCTATTCTTGCATTTATGCATTGTTTTACCTTCAATATCTCTGGTAAACTGACATCCTTGTGATCATTCATCGTTTCTTTCAACTGTGATAACATAGTCTGAGCTTTTTTTGACTCATTCTCTTGATGATTATCTAACATTCTCTTATTCTCTTGACTTCCTTCATAGTTTTCTTGTCTCATGTTCATTTTTTCGACTTTAGCAATCATCCTTTGACAATCCTCAAGTTCATGATCAACAATTTTACAAAAAAGACAAATAGGGCCTGTACCAGGGAATTCCTTAGCAAGATGTCCTGGTCTTTTGCAGTTATAACATAGTGTCAATCCTCTCTTTCTCTTGTAAGTTCCCCAAATTCTCATGTACTGTGCACTAGGATCACAGTGCTGGACCTACAATCTGCAAAAGTTCTTTCCAGGTTCCTCATCCATTTATTAGTCCAAAAATTCTTTCTATGCATAGGAATAACATATCTTTCTTTATTTCTATCAAATTTATTCAGATCAACTCTTTCTTCCAACTGCGCCCTAGCTTTCAGACTATGACATAATCTATTAAACATACCTAAATTCATACTTTCGAAACAAAAAATTTCGCTTATCTTACTCTTATCAAAGCACAAAGCTTTACCTCTTTCAAGATCTTACCTCTTTTCTTCAGATCGGGTTTCTTTCTTAGCACAAAGATTCACAAGTCAAGTAGAGTACTGCGCACTACATCAACAGATATATGCACATAACTTATCTTTTCTTGACTTCAGTTCCCGACAATCACAGTTTCAAGTCCCGACAATGGAACCATTTGTTGGCACAGGGGCAGACCTAGGGTTCAACGCTTCAACAATGCACCAACAAAAGACTAACTACCGGCCCTTTAAGCGACACCTGCAAAGTAGGTGAAGTCTCACCCGAGGTAGAGGTAGGGGGTTTATAGGACTCAGGGGTTTGTAACCAAGCTAGGACACATATATGTGATTACAACACTTCACAAGTACTTTAATAACACTCAATCAAGGGATATGCATTAGTTCATTAGCTTCATTAACATCACATAACAAAACCTAAGATAGATCGACGCAGTAACTTAAGTACTTCAACCGCTTAGCACACACCACAGAGTTAGATCTAGTATTCATTCATAAAGTACAAGTAAAGCACTAAGCAAGATCATATCTATCCATTATACATAATAAAAAAAGCACTAAGCAGATAAATGATAAACACAACATAGCACCAACCACATCAAAGACACAAGATATACGCGGTTCACCCTAGTGTGGGGCTATGTCCATCAACTACTTCGTCTTATTTATTATTCTTTTGAATCTCTTATATTCATCATCTCCTGTGCACTAAGCCACAAAGCTAAGCTTCACAGAGGACAGGAGATCTGTGCACCGAGCGCCAGATCCTCCTTCCCAAAACTAGGTCACTGCACAAAGCCAACTTATTTATCAAGCACAGATCCTTACATACACAATCTCTGCAAAAATAAACCCAAAACTACTTGCACTTAGCTACTATCTTATATCTCTCCTTCTACCATACATTCTTATCTATTTATACTTTTACATTTCCTTACAAAAAGGCCTAAACATGGGTAAACCCATGGGCCGACATCCCATAACCCATTACAAAAAACCTAATGAACCCCTTGTTGGGTCCACATAGCCCGCAAAACAAGTGAGATCCATGATCTCAGCTCCGCCTGGGCGCTACTTCCTTGATCACTACGTCGAAGTCCAAACAGTGGTCAAACCTGACCAAGATTTCCTCAAAACTTGGTCGAGGGCCAACAGGTAAGCTTAGGGCTACCCATTGTATGTTTCTATCCTAAGTTTCTAACAGATAAGAATTTTTTTCATATAGTGACTAATTTTCGCACGAGTTGTCAGCGACAACATCCATTAATGCCCAGTTCAATGGTCCTTAGTGCATTTTGAACCCCCTCGACCTTTCTGCCTTTCAAGGTTGGGGGGGGGGGGGGG
>SNQJ01S0086185.1:47807-59752 GCA_010110895.2 Picea sitchensis | reverse complement strand
CAAATCCAGTTACCACCTACCCCCCCCTCCGAAATCCTGCCAAACCACTACAGAAAACCACTCACCTCTCTCCATCACCATACCCCACTTCCACCTGTCATATGTCACATCCCACATACCCGTTACCCAATCAATTCGCTCCCCGTGACCATTAACCACCCTGCCATCACCTCCACGCGATAACAGACACCTCCAACACTCTGTAAAACCCTGTTTCATCACCCTGCAACGCCATTTTCTAACGCATACACTATCGATATCGCTCCAAAACAAACTGTCATTCCAACTACCACAACTACTCACCGTCAATGGGTGTAATTTTACCCAGGTAATTATAGTCCACCATTGATTTACCTTAAATCTATTTCAATCATGGCTCCCAAGCCCAAGTCTGTTGATACGTCCGAAAACCCGATCCTTCCTCCTCCTGTCGACCTTAACCATATACCCCTGGCGGATAAGGATTACAAGATCACATAGCTGAGGTGAGAATACAAATTCTTTGAATTGCACTCTTGGCTAAAATATATCTTCTTGGATCATAACGATGAAATTGGACTCTGGGATTCCAATTTTCCTTTGTATATGTTTCCTCAGACCCACCATTTCCCCGAGTTCACCCTAAAATTCCAAGCTTGTTATTCGCCCGACCAAAGGGCCATTGTTTCCTCCTCTGGTGAAACCTTGTTGACAACTACCCCTGAATCCATTGATCAGATGCTGTAAATCCCAAGAAGCAATTCTGCCATCCTATTTTCCATTGAAGCCCAGAATGACATGTACAAGAAGCTCACCTTCCCCCAAAGAGCCCAGAGTTTCGATATTTTCTACTAGAAGACGCATAATTGCCCAAGAAAAATCCCCCTTATTCATCCTCCATCTTCTCTGTCAGGGCCAACCAGATCATTTCCATTCTTTTTTACTTGTTAGGATATTTATCAAATGAATGGGTAGATGAGCCTATTTTAGGATTTTTATCTAGCTTTTCCACAGAAGAAATAGCCACAATTAAATTCAATTTCAGGCAGTTTCTGGCTGATAACATACATGATCAACTTTTCAGGTTTTCAAAAGAAGGAATGTTAAGATATTCCTCAGTCCTGTTTTTTTTTATTTTTTTTTTTATTTTTTTTATTTTTTTTTATTTTTTCAGTAGGACATGTTTCCATGTGCTTTTCAAAACTTGAACCAAGAAGGAAACCCACAATCAATAACCTCATGGAACTCATCGGTGAGGAAAAATTCTACGGAGTACAACTTCAAGGACTTCATAGACCAATTTATCACCTAATGGTTTGCATTCTGAACAACAACACAAAGCCAAGGATCAATGAAGAAATTCAGAGAATGATTCACCTCTCTGATCTAGTTAAGACAGGGGATTGGTATATATACCAAAACCACACAAAGATAAGAGTGTATGGATGTGAGCTGGCACCTTATAGATTTCCCAAGTACCTCCCTATGAGGATATTTGCACTAGAATACATAAGACATATGGTGAATTCAGATGACATCATTTTTTTTGCAGTAAAGAAGAAACAACAACTCAGAATCAAGACTCAAATTGGCCCTTTCATCTGCAACAATAGATTAGCAAGAGAAGACGCAGATAACCTCTTGAAACAGATCAAGTTCACTTAGAGTTCCACATGGTCTTATGACCCATTTAGTATCATCTCAGAGCTCAAAGTCAAGCAAAGGAGCACTCCTTATGCTGACACACATAAGCCATAAGTGGAGAAGTATATGAACTAGACAAAATGGAAAGAAAACACATTGCTAGAAACAGAGGAACAACCTACCCCTGTCACTGCTTCACATGCCAAAACACCTCAAAATCAAACAGAGAAGAGAGAAAGAAAGGAGGTTTCTCCTTCAGTCACATCGGTATTAGCCGAGGAATTCCAAGTTTACATAAAGAGGGCCAAGACCAGTCATGCACCATATTTTCTTAAGGAAGGAGAAATGCAGTCCACCATAGTCATGGATGGACCACACTCTTCAACCTTTTCAGACAGCCATTTCATAGTGTCTACATCAACATCTCAAAAAAAAACAGACACTACTCTGTCAGCTGAATCATCTCATGGGAAAAGAGAGTCAAATATTTTTGACAATTACAAACAGATCAATCAGAGAAATGATATCCTCAACAACAAAACATATGCTCAGTTCTGGAAGCAGACCTCCACTGCTCAACACAAGATGCTGTCAGTGTTTGACACAGATAAAGGAAGAATGAAAATGGCATTCCTACAAGCACAAGTTCCTCATCTTAAGACAACTGTAGACTACAAGAAAACTTCCTTTGAGTTTGATGTAAAGGATGTCCATCCAGTGGACCAGATGGATATGCATAAGTAGATAGGAGATATGATGTTCTCCACCTTGATGCACACCTCAACGACTGCTTCAAAGTTGCAGGTGTCCCTGAACAACATTTAGTCCCAATTGAAGCTGGAGAAAATCTCTTCTTTGGCCAAGGACAACATTATCAAATCATTAGAAGAATTGGTGTTGAAGATTGGGTATGACCCAAAAAATGTCAAGGCAATAGAGGAGTTTCTAAAGAAGAAGAATGATGATATAACATCTCTGACAAAGCGGCTGAAGCTTCCAACTACATAACATTCTCAAGCCAAAGAAGTGGTTGAGACTGAAGGTCACAAAGAAGAAATGTTGAATCTTATCATGGAACATAATGCACATATAAGAGAAATGGAAGCACAAATGGACAAGTTGATAAAGAAAAAGGAACTGAATGTGCAGATGGTCATGATCCCACTGGAGGCAGTCCCTCTGATAGGAATTAGAACATCAGAAGCATCTACATCAACAAAAAATCCATCAATAATTCAAGTACAAGTTTCAGATGCATTTGAGAAACTTGTAAAGTCCATGGAAGACATGTCCCTCCAAGGGGAAGAGATCAAAAAATTGCAGGAAGAGGTAAATAATTTGCAGGAGCTGAAGTCAATGTTCCAATCCAGTCACCAAGCAGAGATGCATAAGTCTCAAAGGCTTAGTCAACAACTACAACAACTAAAGAAAGAGACTTTCATGGAAAAGACCTTAGCCCAAGCCAAGGAAAACATTTGGATTTATATCAGCAAGTCAATGTCAGAAATATGGCCATCCATACAAATCATTTTTGAACAACATGAATTAGTATAGAAGGCCAGGGAAGCAATTGAGAACATCAAAGAAGAGCTAGGAGAAAGACCCACAAAGGCCACTGAACTCATCAGATTCCTAAACTCCAAAAAAACGCAGGAATTAGAAGAACTGGAGATCAAAGACATAACATAGACCATCCTTGAGATCAAGAAGGTCCTGACCAAGAAAGGATTGATGTTGCAGCTAGAGGAGAAGGCTCAAGTGATGGAAATATGAGTGCATAGATTTTTCAGTAATTTTGAAGTGCTACAAAAGAAAGGTCTTCCTGGACTATTAGTACTCAATGGCAAGCTGACCACTCTGTCAGATTAGAAGCATAAAATCAGTGCAGTGGCAAAGGACAATTTCAAGTTTGCAGGGATACATAGAAGCATCACTGGTAAATATTTCCTAGGAACATTATAGTTGCACTTGAGTATTCACCATGAGATAAAACATATCTTCATCACTAAGCCTACTTTTTCCAAGTATACTGAAATGGATGAGATATACATAAAGTTACTCAAGATTTCCATCCCAGGTAAAAAGAGATGCGAAGATCTATGTGCTTTACTTGAGTAAATATAGTTTTGGTATTCGAGTCAACATGGAGCAACCAACCAAAGTCAAAGAGATGAGTCACCAACCACTTCCACCAAATTAGCACAAAGGATCCGAAAAAATCAACAAATCCCTATATATTGTATTTTAGAGATCTAAGTAGTTAGATATTTCCTCCATAATATCCTGGTCATTTATGACAAGATCTGTTGTAAATAGTTTTATAAATACTTCTTTCTTCGAAGTATTGAGGGTTGATTTTTGCACCCAGGAGCTATTATATATTTTTTTCAAAGGATCGACCAGTAATAAAAGAGGCTTATTGACATGATTCTTGTGTTAGATTGTTGATGATGTCTTTCTTTGTTAAATGTTTTCTCTATAATCATTTCATCTATTTCATATTCTAATCATTAAAAGAAAGTCAATAGAACAAAATTTATCTTGTATACTCTATCTCTGGTTTTTTAATGATATGTATGTTTTCATCTTAAACTTAGTGAAGGTATTCTTAACTACTCCTCTGCTTAGTGGACTTTCCCCTCTTGTTTTCTCTTATTCATCTCATTTAATTTGAATAGATCCAACAATTTTACTACCTTTCCATGTGAAGAAAACTTTATAAAAATCTGAATATGATCCTAATATTTAAATACAGACCCCATAGCCCAATGGAAAATTAAGCATTCTTTTAGCCAATTATTTAAACAAACAAACAAAATTCGAATTGTCATAACTAGCCTAATATTTAAAACTTAAACAAATCTAAATCTGATAGAGAGATCCCTCTCTGAAGCTGGTAGGGCTAGATCTAAGCTTCCAAAATGGTTTGGTAGTTACCTCTGTCAATTTATTCTACTCTCCTACAACCTATGGAAATTACAGAGTGCTAACATAGTGACGTCCATACTGGGGAACTGAACAAATTTTCCAACTTTAGGAATAGTCTTCCCTAAGTAAGAAAACTTTATTTCTGAACAATAAAAAATCTGAATTTCAAGAGATAAATGTTGAGAGGTTGTAAAAATTTGTAAATAATTAATTAGGTTTTTAAGGTTTAAGTTCTGGCTCCAAAAACAATTCATACCAGATCTTACCCTGATCCAGAACCTTTAAAAGTAGTAGATAATCCTGAAAAATTGATTAGAAAAAGACATACAACAGAAAATCAAGGCAATAGTAGTCCTCCTCCTAGGGCCACCTCTCTTCCAGAGAAGTTTGTCACAATCCAAGACATCCTATTTGATCTACCTTTTGAGTATAGCCTTTTTAGAACCAAATCTGATAGCTTTGTGGATGAAACAGGTTTAGATCAACCTATCCTCCAACCTAGAACCCCTTAAAGACACTCTCCTTGAGTAGATCTTGATCAACAAATCCTTCAAAACTTCGAAAAGTTACAAGATATGGCATCAGAATTTGATCAAGATTTTCAAAAAGCCTACATCCAACAGTCTGTTTAACTTTCTGCCCTAACCATCTCTGTTGCTTCTATCAATCCTCAATCAACTCATCCTATATCTTCTAGCCCTGCTTCTTCGACATATTCCACCACTTCTCCACCAATCTTAAAGGTTACCATCCAACCTGCCACAAGAGTTCCTACTATCCAACCTCCCCCACCAATCCTGGCAGCAAGATATACTCCCCTTGTTTTGGCCGCTCCCTTACATAATATGCCCTAGGATTATCAAACTAGGATTCCTCAGTTTGATAGCACTAGAAGTATGACTACACAACATCATGTTGACAAGATGAATGACTTCTTTGACCTGCAAGAGGTAGATGAATATCAAAATGAGGTTGTTTTCCTAAAGTTTAACTGGTGATGTTAGGAAATGGTTCAAATCCTTACCAACTACTAGCCTTAATGACATTACTACCTTTCACCAGTCTTTTCTCAATAGATGGGAAGTAAAGAAAAATCCACTTCAAATATTATCTGAATATGAAAGTATTAAAAGAAACCAAGGGGAAAGTGTACATGATTATTTCACTCGATTTAACAATCTTTATAATTCAACTCCAACAAACATTCAACCTCCTCAAGGCCTAGATTTGATCAAATTCCCTGATGTTTTTGATACTGACATGTCTTATCAATTGAGAGAGAGAAACCCTACAACTTTGGAAGAAATGAAAAAATGTGATGTGAGTGTAGAGGCAAATATGTTGGCTAAGATAACAAGACAGAGAAAAGAAAGGAGAGTTACTATCAAGGAAGAACCATCTACCTCTTCTGTTGATGCTAAAATAGACTCCTTAGTCAGAACTATGGAAAGAATGATGGAAAGATTAGATATCATTGATAGGAATCCACCTAGAGAAAATCAACTTGGTCCCCAAATCAGAAATCCTAATTTCAGGAGAAATCCTCCCCAAATCAGACAAAGAGAACCTAGAGAACAAAGAGAACAAAGAGAACAAAGAGGATTTGATCAACAGATTAGACCACCTTTCCAAGAAAATTATGCTGATGAAGAGGAAAAAACAATTGAGGGACTTGATGATGTTCACATTAATCTTATGGAAATAAATGATAATGATTCTATTTTTATTACCCAAGAAGAACATGCTCTTTTCCCTCTTTCACAAACTGAAGTTGATGAGGAAGAATCAGAACAACAAGCTTTTGAAAATGCAATAATGGAAGTTCATAGACAGTACAACTTGAGAAGTAAGAATTCCAATGATAATCCAACCAAGAAATCTTCTAACCTTAAAAAGACAGTAGATACACATGCCAAGAAAGTTCCTGATAGCCCTCCAAAGAAAAACTCAGAGGTCCCAACCAAAAGAATAAAGAATATCCGACTTTGTATAAAAAAAAACTCAGACTGATGTTTCCTCTACCAATCAGACCAGAGATACTTCACAGAAGAATGTAGTTGCAAAATCAGATCTCCCTAATGAAAATAAAACTCCAACCTCATTCAACCTGAAAAGTGAGTTGGTAAAGATCAAAATACCTATTCCTCTGACAGAGTTAATGCATAAGAATGCTTACAGATTACAAGTGATCAAAGCCCTAGACATAGAGCCAGGAATGGGTACAGACACAGTAAACATTGCTGATGATCAACCATAGTTGATATTTGGGCCTGAAGTTGATGGAAAATATGAAAGTGGCGCTATACCTCCTTTTTATCTTAGTTTAAACTTTCATGAAAAAACTTTTCACAATGCCATGCTAGATTCTGGTGCTTCTCATAACCTTATGCCTAAGGGTGTGATGGAGAAATTAAGACTTGATATCACTAGGCTTTACAAGGATTTATATTCTTTTGATTCAATTAAAGTTAAATGCATAGGTCTTATCAAAGATTTGTGTGTTACTTTAGCTCAAATCCCAACCAAGAACATGGTAATGGACATTGTTGTTTCAGACATACCTCCGAAGTATGGCATGTTATTGTCTCGCTCATGGGGAGCCAAATTATAGGGTACCCTACAACCGGACATGTCTTATTCCACCATCCCATTATTTGGTCAACAAAGGAGATTATACAGGTAGACACTGATGAAATACATGGTTAGTAGTTAGGATAAACCACATAATTACCCTTTATATTCTATTCATTTTGACCTTGACTCTTTTATTTTATACAATGATGGAGACATGGAGAGACAAATTAAAAGTTTGGAGGATGATGTTTATAACTTGGAGGGAAACAAAACACCTCCTGAAGAAGACAAAACAATGATGATACAATCTGATGAACCAAAAGAACCTCTATGGAGTTTAGAATTTGATGGTGTTGTCAGTAAGGAACTATCGAGAGCTGGAGTGCGGGTTTCAAATTCAAAAGCAATATATATAGAAAGCCATTCCTACAAGTTGAATTTTCAGTGTACCAACAATATAGCTGAGTAGGAAGAATTAATGCTAGTTTTGAAATTGTTAAAAAAACTGAGTGCTAAGAGAATTTCAATAAGGGGTGATTCTGAATTCATAATAAAACATATCAAAGGTGAATACTTTGCTAAACACCCAAGACCGAGAGCATACATGAATGTTGTTCTAGATTTCTTGCAATGCTTTACTGAATATGATTTGTAGGTGATTCCCAGAGGCCAAAACATACTTGCTGATGGTCTGGATACCTCAATAGCCACCTGTAAGATACCCTTTCATCCTAATCGCTAGTATACAGTTGAGGTGAAGTGCAGATCTGCTGTCCCAGACAATATCAGGTATTGGCAAGTTTTTGAAAATGATGAATAGATTGAATATTTTTTAAAATCCAAGAATGAGTTTGAATGTGCAAATATTGATTTAGATAGTGATGATGAAAAATAAAGTGTAAATACGATAGATTTAAAAGAAATAAATAAAAAACAAGAATATCTGGATTTTCTACAATTAAGGGATAATATTCTGCCTAGAGCATTAGTCCCATTGCAAGATTTTTTTGATTTTGATGATGTAGCTAAAAAACCAAAAAATGAACTTATTGGAAAAGAAGTTGAGGATTGTAACATATGAACTGAAAAAGAACCAAAGATGACTAAACTGTCAAAATATTTACCTCCTGCTAAAAAACATAAATATATAGAATTGTTCAAAGAATTTATGGATGTTTTTGCATGGAGCTATGAAGATTTAAAATCCTATGATAATAGCATTATACAACACAAAATTCCCATAAAAGAAGATCAAAATCCTTTCAAACAAAAACTTAGGAGAATCAATCCAAAATTGATGCCTCTGATTGAAAAGGAAATAAAAAAGATGTATGATGCCAAAATCATTGTCCCATTGAGATTTTCTAAATGGGTGTCCAATTTAGTTCCAACCAAAAAGAAGAGTGGAGAAATCAGACTGTGTATTGATTACAGAAACCTCAATAAAGTCTTTCTTAAAGACAACTATCCCTTGCCCAAAATGGACCATATTTTGTAGAAGGTAGTTGGATCCAGTAGAATTTCTCTGTTAGATGGTTTTTTTGGTTACAACCAAATTTTAGTCCGCCCTGATGATCAAGAGAAAACAACATTTACTACACCTTGGGGCACTTTAATGTATGTGAAAATGCCTTTTGTTTAATGAATGTTGGGGCCACTTTTCAAAGAGAAATGGATATTTCTTTTGTGGATGAACTTGGAAGATTCATTGTTATATACCTGGATGACATAACTATGTTTTCAAAAATAGATGAAGAACACTTACTCCACCTTAGAAGAGTTTTTGAAAAATGCATAAGATTTGGAATTTCACTTAATGTAAAGAAAACATTGTTTGGTCTAGAGGAAGGTAAACTGTTAGGACACATCATATCCAAGGATGGAATCAAAATAGATCCTAGCAGAATTGAATCCATTCAAAAAATAGATCATCCCAGAAATATAAAAGAATTACAGTCTTTCATAGGAAAAATAAACTTTCTAAGAATATTTATCCCTAACTTGGCAGAACTTCTCAGGAACATAACAAATATGCTGAAAAAAGATACAAAAATAAAATGGACCATAGAAGAAAAACATTCCTTTGATCAGGTGAAACAAGCCTTGACACAAGCCCGAGTGCTTATCAGCCCTTATTATACAAAATATTTCCTCTTATTCTCTTTTTCCTCTGAGCATACCATTGCAACAATTCTTTTGTAGAAGAACAATGAAGGCCATGAAAAACCTATTGCTTTCTTCAGTAAATCCTTGAGAGATGTTGCATTGAATTATAACATCATGAAAAAGCAATATTTTTCTTTAGTGAAAGCAATTAAAGATTTCAGAGTATATATTCTCCACTCACACATTATTGCTTATGTCCCAAATTCTATGGTGAAAGATATTCTGACCCAAGATAGTACAGATGGTAGAAGGGGTAAATGGATTGATGTTATCCTTGAGTATGACATTGAGATCAAACCAACCAAGCTTATCAAGGGTCAAGGATTAGCCAAATTGACGACTAAGTCCAAATTTCATGCTTTTGATATTAATTTTCTAGCTCTAGTTGATGAACAAGAAGAGCAAGCGACTCCACAAGTTAAAGAGGTTTTCTCAACCTCTCCCTGGTATGCACACCTTATTTTTGTTTTACATCTCTTACAATATCCTCCTGGTTTAACTAAAACTAAAGCTATCTTTTTGAAACTCAAATCTATGAAGTATTGTATTTTAAATGGCAATTTGTATTGGAAAGATGCTGGAGGGATTATACTAAATTGTTTGTTGAAAGATGAGGCTGATAAATCTTTGCAGGAATTCCATGAAGGAGACCGTGGTGGACATTTGAATTGGAGGACCACTGTCAATAAAATTCTAAGAGCTAGTTTCTACTGACCAAATTTATTTGTAGACGTTGACAAGAAAGTAACCTCTTGTCATAAATGTCAAATCTTTGAAGGTAAAAGGAAACTTCTTCCTTTACCCTTGAAATCAATTTCAGTTGAATCTGCATTTCAACAATGGGGTTTGGATTTCATTGGAGAAATCCATCCACCTTCATCAGGCCACCACAAGTAGATTCTCACAACCACTGATTATCTCACGAAGTGGATTGAAGCTGTACCCACCAGGCAAGCCACTGATGCTGTGATCATTAAGTTTTTGGAAACTAACATTATTTCTAGATTTGGATGTCCCAGGAAAATTATCACAAACAATGCAACTACATTCAAATCAAAAAATATTGTAGAGTTTTGCAACAAATATCAGATCACCTTAGGACACTCTACTGCATATTACCCTTAGGGCAATGGATTGGCATAGTCTTCAAACAAGAGTCTTGTCAACATCATCAAGAAGTTGCTGCAGGACAACAAAAATTCATGGCACAATAAGTTGGTACATGCACTATGAGCAGACAAACTTACTACAAAGAGGTTAATTTGTATGTCCCCATACCAGTTGGTCTATGGAATGGATGCTGTCTTTCCTACTTCTTTAGGTGTTTCTGTCATGCAGTTACTGCAAGAAGTACATGTAGAACCAAATGACATCCAAAGGAGAATTAATCAGACTATTTAGCTGCATCAATCAAGAGAAGAGGTCTACAACCAAAATCAGGTGATTCAGAAAAATATCAAGAAAATATATGACCAAAGGACCAAGGATGATGATTTCCAAATAGGAGACAAAATACTGAAATGGGACTCAAGGAATGAAGATAAGGGAAAACATGGAAAATTTTAGAAGCTATGTAAAGGTCCATTCACAACACATGCCTACAGAAGAAGTAATGCATTTTTGATCAAGGATATGGATGGAGCAGACCTACCAGGAGGACCTGTCAATGGAAGAATGCTCGAGCACTATGTTCATAGGAATGAAAGTTTTTCTCACTCATTTCATTATAAATACTATTTTTTTTTTTTTATGTCAAGCATGGGTGACTTTTATCAGTGGTTGAAGCCCGAAGAGAAAGCCATAAGCCTCTGATCAATGTCACCATATTTACATTTACAATAAAGCTAATCAAAATGCATAAAAGTACTGGAGAAGAGGATTCAAGGCAACATGTAGCTGGTTCTTGGCACCTAACAAGGAGAGCACCATACCCAACTGGAGCCACTGTTATAACCCTATATTTCATAGTATCACCTGGTGATTGAAATTCCTTCCTTTTGTCATATTTCATTGTAAATAATATTTTATTCTGCAAATGATTTACAAAAGAAAAGAAAAAGAAAAAGAAAAGAAAAGAAAAATAAAAAAATAAAAAAAATGAAAAGAGGGTATAAAAAAATGAAGAGAAAATATAAAACCCCATCAAAAATAAATTTAGTTTGAATCATACTGTATAATCATGATCAAACTTTTTGAATTTATGTTGATAGGCTAGTGAATAAGTTTGGTCAAATAGTTTAATCTTGGCCAAATTAGATAGGTTAGTGAATAAGTTTGGTCAAACAATTTAATCTTGGCCAAATTAGTTAGGTTGGAGTAATAATTAATCCAGCAGTCTAAACTGGATTAATATGTTAGATGCCTAGGTTAGAAGATATGTTAGTGATGCTTATTTCAATAAAAGTTGAAAGGGGATTGTCAAAACACCCTTTGTTTGAATAAAGTTGGGTATTTCTAGCTTAGGAAAAAAAACCATGGTGTGAAATTGGAAAAGGTAAGCTTAGCGCTACCCATTGTATGTTTTTATCCTAAGTTTCTAACATATAATAATTTTTTTCATATAGTGACTGATTTTTGCACAAGTTGTCAGCGATGACATCCATCAACGACTAGTTCGATGGTCCTCAGTGCATTTCAGACCCCCCCGACCTTTC
>SNQJ01S0086185.1:0-34080 GCA_010110895.2 Picea sitchensis | reverse complement strand
GTTATGTGACATTCCACATACCACCGGAAATGGCATGACATGTACTATCCATCTAGAATAGTCTTATTTAAATAATTTCTTCTTTGCAACCACTTTGACTACTTTGACCTTTTGGGGCTTCTATATGACTCGTGAGGGTTCTCCAAATTCACATGGCCATAACTCTCTAACTGTGAGGAGTTATGTGACGTTCCACATACCACCAGAAATGGCATGACATGTACTATTCATATAGAATACTCTTACATTCAAACATATTAAAACTCATACCATTATACATCAAACAAACTTGGGTCCATTACCCAAACATTTGTGCTACCGAAATTCACTATCGGTCTTTCTTCAAGGGTTAACATCAATGACAACCAACCAAAATAATCAACAATTTTCCCCTTTGGCATTGATGGAAACAATTTGATGCAATATTGAATTCTATCACTCATTCTCCCCCTGTGACCATCATTCCCCGTGGAACCATGCCTCTATGCTCTATCTCCAAGCATTTCTATCATGCATATGATAAATCTCCCACCCTTTGTCATCAATGGAAAAGGTATCTTCCCATCCAGGGTTGCTCCCCCTGACTGAACTCTTTCTGAAACTGATCTCCCAACCTGAACTGTCCTCTTTATGGTGCTTCCTTGTGTAAATATAAGACATATAAGATAAGCATTCAAAAGCATTAATTTTGGTGTAGAAATTACTCTGAGTCTCTGGTGAAGATACTCAAAGGTTTGCCTTGGAAGCGATTTTGTAAAGATGTATGCCACTTGTTATTTTGTTCCCACATATTCAACTTTGATTTTATTCTCTGCAACCTATTCCCGTATAAATTGATACTTTATTGGAATGTGATTCATCTTGGATTGCATCACCACGTTCAAAGATTTCCCTTGGAAGCGGTTTTGTAAATATGTCTGCCACTTGTTCTTTTGTGCCCACATATTCAACTTTGATGTTATTCTCTGCATCCTATTCCCATATAAAGTGATACTTTATTGGAATGTGCTTCATCTTGGAGTGCATCAACGGGTTCTTTGAGATATAGATGGCTCTTGTATTATCAAAATAGATTGGAATGGGCTTATCATACTCATCATGTATATCTGTCAAAGTTTGTTTCATCCATAGAACCTGAGTACAACATCATGTTGTTGCAATATACTATGCTTCAGTTGTAGATAAAGATATTGATGATTGCTTCTTGATTATCCAAGATACTAAACACTCACCCAAGTATAACGTTGCTCCACTGGCGCTTCGTTGGTCATCAATGCAACCTGCCCAATCTGCATCTGTGTAGGCAATAAGTGATAGATCCTTTCCTTTTGGATACCATAATCTAAACTATTATATTCCTTTGAGATATCTAAAAATCCTCTTCAATGCTAATACATGTGATTCCTTTGGTGCTGCTTGAAATCGTTCCACCTATCCAACTGCTTGCATTACATCTGGTCCTGATGATGTCACATATAGTAAGCTATCAATCATTGGCATGTATTTCCTCTGGTCTGTAGACTTTGAATCATCATATTTTCTCAACTTGCAACTGGTTTGCATAGGAGTGGTAACTGGTTTACAATATTCCATTCCGAACCTCTTTAGCATTTCTCTAATATACTTTGTTTGAGAAATAAAAATTCCTTGGTTGCTTTGACATATCTGAAGACCCAGAAAGAAGCATAGTTCTCCAAGTAATGACATTTCAAATTCATTATGCATATCCTTTGCAAATTTTTGTCTAAACCTATCATCATTACTTCCAAAAATAATATCATCAACATAAACTTAAATTAATAAAATACTATCTTGAGTTACCTTGATGTAGAGGTTGTTGTCTGCACTTCATTTTCTGAACCCTGCCTATTGTAAATATTTGTCTAGTCTAGAGTACCATGCTTTAGGAGCCTATTTTAGACCATACAAGGCCTTTTTAAATTTGCACACGTAATCTGTGTTCTCTGACAACTGAAATCCTTCTTGTTGTTCAATGTAGACTTCTTCTTCAAGTTCCCCATTCAAAAAATATGATTTCACGTCCATCTGATACACTTTAATATTATTGGAGCATGCATAATCTAAAAGCAATCGGATTGCTTCCATTATGGCAACTGGGGCAAAAGTCTCTTCAAAATCTATTCCTTCAACCTATGTGTATCCTTTACATACCAATCTAGATTTGTTCCTGGTAACATGTCCATATTCATTCAATTTATTTATGAAAACCCACTTTGTTCCAATCACATTTTTATTCTTTGGTCTTGGAACCAGTTCTCAAGTGTCATTATTATCTATTTGATCCAATTCTTCATCCATGGCCTTATTCCATAATTCATCCTTAATGGCCTCTTCAAAAATGTTTGGTTCAATCATAGATAAGAGTGCTAGGTGCATTTGTTCTAGTGGATGGATTCTTCTTCTAATCTCAAGCCATGCATTCTTGTTTCTGATAATTTGATCTAAAGGATGATTCTTTTGTACTCGTTTTCTAGGTGTATTTGTAGGCACTTTTTGAACTTGCTCTTCTACTTCTATCTAATCTTCTTCATATTCCTATTATACTTCTTCTTCATCTTTTTCTTCTTCTTTGTAAAGCTATTCCACTGATTCATTTTCTTCTTCCTTTGATTCTCATCCACCTATTTCATCAATTGTTACGTTGATGTTTTCCACAACTTTGTTCAATATCATATTGTAACACTATATGCTTTCCTTGTACTTGAGTAACCAACAAGTACTCATTTTTCCACACG
Source organism: Picea sitchensis (assembly GCA_010110895.2). Lineage (NCBI taxonomy): Eukaryota > Viridiplantae > Streptophyta > Pinopsida > Pinales > Pinaceae > Picea > Picea sitchensis. The sequence goes on along the minus strand of SNQJ01S0086185.1, from coordinate 31,324 downwards.
AGAGTCAAACTTTCTCATTTTTCCATCTTCTCATTTGATGTAGCATTTCCTTCCAAATATTCTGAAGTGCTTCACATTTGTTGGTCTTCCTTTCCATAGCTCGTAGGGAGTTTTGCCATCTTTGTTTATGAGCATTACTTTGTTTTGAATGTGAATTTTTGTATGCACTTCATCTATCCAAAAAATATCTGTCAATTTGGAATCCATTAGCATTGTTCGATCCATTTCCTGTATAATTAACATCCATAATGTTCCTTTGTTTGATATATGATATCAGTGTTCTCTTTCATGGAAGTATCGATCATGCTTCTACAATCACTAGCTATGTGTCCATAGTTATGAAATTTGTAACATTCAATGTTACGTGGGGCCACATAGGCGTTTCTTGCTTGAACATTTTTATAATCCCTACAATCTACAACCTTATGTCCAAAATTAGTACAATAAAAACAATGACCATAAAAGAAATTTTCATACCTAGGAGTGAATGATCTTCTTTGTGGTGTAGTCCTTCTGAATTTTTTCCTTGACTAATCATGATCATGATTGAAGCTTATTTGTGGCTTGAATATGGATGGTCTTCTTGAATATGTATCTTTAATAGCTTTCTTAGATTCTGGTTGACCATGATTCCTTCCTTTGAGTACTTCTGCATAACTCTTTATATTTTTTTCATTCTTCTTTTCTAGCAACCTATAGTGCTTCTCTTCATTCTCTATAACTGATGTGGATGTTTCTGTCTCTTCAATGTTCTTGTTGATCTTGACAATTTTACTTCTCAATGTGACAACTTCTTCTTCAAGCTTCTCAACCTCTTCTTCATTCTTCATTATCTGAGATTTCATGACTTCTTCTATTATTTTCGCTTCTTCAAGATGGATTTTTAATGTGATTATTTCTTCTTCAAGTCATTTCTCTTCTTGACAAAACTCTACCTCAAGCTGGTTTAGATCGTTATTTATTTCCTTAAGATGATATGTCAAAATATTTTCTCTCATTTCTGCTTTCTCCTTATATGTTGCTACGTTGGCTTCCAAATACTGCTTTTGATCTTTAAGATTTTCTTCGATCTTTCTGGCTTCTTCTAGTTGAGTTCTTAAGTTCTTGATGACCTGTTGGGCTTCTTAAAAAATGTAAGCACTTTCCTTTTGTTTCATCAATTCTTTCTTGAGTGACTTGTTTTCTTCTCTTTCTTTTCTTAGTTCATCTAAAGCACTGATCAATTCTTCTTCATAATTGTCTTCTTTTTCAATTAGTTTTTTTGTCTCATTTCCTTCATGGCATTTTATTTCAAGATGTTTGTGTTTTTCACAATTAAAGCAAAACAACATACCTATGTTGATTATGTACTCTTCATCTTATGAATTTGTTTGACATGGTGAACATATTTCTTCTTGATCTGTACCTGCATCTTCTTTGGCATTTTCTGAATCTACGATGGGTGAAGAATATATATCATGTAATTTATCCCAAAGTTCTTTGGCTGATGAACATTTACCAACCTTTTCTCTTACCAGATTAGGTAATCCTTCCCAGATGAAATCCATTGCTATTTTTTTATTCTTCTTCAATTACTTCTTGGTTGCAGTCTTTTCCCTTTTTAAACTAACATATCTTGTAACTTCTAATAGCCAAATATAATACCCATGTGCCTGTAAAAATATTTTCGTCCTTCCACTCCATAGCTCATACTTTAAACCATTTGTTGAATATTAAATTGCAATTTTGACTGCAAAGTATTACTAAAGCCCTATTATTTAAACTATGCTAATAATATAATACTAGTAGGTGGGACCCCCTTGTAGACTGGAGTCTCAAAGATAGACATATCACACATTTTTTTGTTTTTGTTTCAACATTTCTTACACAATCCTACATGGTTGACAATGCAGTCTCGGTTTCATTTTGACATAGTAACAGGTGGATGATGCATTTTATGGGATGTTTCTGCAATTCAAAGCATTATTTTTTATGTTATGATGGGTGTGTATTTACATTTTCTATGATTTAACTATGTCACAAATCATCCTGATCGACTACCTGGCCACATATGTACAAGAAATATGTTAGTGATTACATAACCAAAACAAAGAAAGAAAAATTGTGAAAAAAGCCAAAAGGGAAAGGATCTATGTTTGAGTTATGTTAAGGATTATATTCAAATGGAAAAGTAAAAAGGTGTTAGTGTTAGTCCTAACTATTATATAGTTGGTTAGTGGATATGTGATTTTCATTTGATTCATTTTGGGCGCATATAACATTGCAATACATATGATATGGCATAGAAATTGGCAAAGGTTAACGTGTGATGTTTGGGTGGTGCATTGGACAAGGAATATCGTCGCAGATTTCAATTGTTTGGGCATTGAATACATGGTTAAATTAATTGGTGAGTGTTTGGATGTCTTGTAATTCGGAATTGAATAGGATAGGAGATGGAAGCGACGTGCAGTAAATGCATGTCATTCCATACTCCCCCCATCGGTCATCACCCTATCATTGTTCCTTGTTGCATTTTCATTATGTTGGTGGTTAAGCTTTGCATCAGGCTCTCGGGAAGAAGAAAGCTCGGTAGCATGCCCTTTTAATATCTTTGTTATAGGTATGGTTCTTTTTCACTCCATCCATGAATTATGCTCTGTGTATGAGCAAAAAATGGATCAGTAATGCTTGGATTTGCCTGTTCCTGAGAGTTTCAATTGTGTAAATATGTGATATTTCACTCTATGATGATTGTAATTGTTTCGGAATGCAAGCAAAAGAATTTGTTTTTGTTTAAGTTGTGCATTCACTAGTTGCTCTGTTGGTTTCAAATCATGATGGGTCTCTATGGATATTAAGTGAATGTGGTATTATCACTCTGTATTAATGGTGGAGGGTTTTGCTCTTTGTATTATTTCTAGTTGTTCCCTCACAGTCATGAGTATAACCCTATCCAGTCGCATTCGGATTGCTATTTGGTTTTTGTGTAATTTATTCAACCCAGAGTCATGGTTGTGGGCTCACTCTCATTGTGCTTTCACCAAAGTACCTCAAGGTCTAGTCTTAGGGTGGCCATAACATTAATAAATATTGTATGGTTGTGGGGTATTTTAAGTTATACCTCGGCATTATACGTCCTCACTGGTATTGTTGACAAATGATTTAGCTCTTAAGGAAGTGAGCAGAGAGGTTATATCTTTGTGTGTTCTTTGAATAACTGTCACAGTTCAGTTAACTTCACCTCTCCTCTGCAAGTGTAAAACGCACTATGTGCACTGGATTTTTCTACCCTAATTATCGTTGCTTTCCTCGATGGCTAACTATTGATTCAATTTCCCAGACTGAGAGTAATAAGGATACCTTGTGGCTTACTATTGTGTTTGTATCTAAAGGTATTTTACCTGTCGGTGATGTGTCTCTAAATACCTCTAGTTCTTTGTGTTATTGTTAAATGAGCACGCTCTTGATTGCCTCCTTGTATTGGTTTTCGACAGAGAATGATTTTAATATCCAATTGTTCTTTCTCCTTCGGGCATCTTCTTGGTTTTCCAATATTGGTTATCAGTGGAGTGGTGATGGGGTTTTTCATTGAGTCCCTATCTCATATTTCTATGATTAAATTGGTTGAAGAGTTGTGAATTGGGAAAGAGTAATTATATACAATTGAGGGATTTTATATTTTCGTTATGACTCCATTCACTATGTTCTTACAACGTAGTCTTAATTTCCAATTGGAAACGCATGTGGTTTTGCTAAGCCCGATCAAGGTTATAGTTATTGGTGGAAATGGTGACTATGTGTAATTAGTTATGTTCATTGTGCATATATTATTGAATCATCGTGTATATTATAAATGGTTATATTGATAGTAATGAGGCTCAGGTTTTTTGTTGATTGTGGTTTCGTTGCAAAATATTATTGGTTAACATGATGAAGACTGTGTGTAATCATGCATGTTTTGGAAGCTTGTTCGTATTTAAAAAAGGAACATGTGCATATTTTAATTGGGCAACGATTGTAAATTGGAAGATAGTGGATGTTTTTATTATAGTGATACATTATGGGATAGAGGTCAGACATATTGTTGTGTGTGTGTTTTTTTTAAACAGAAGGCAAAGAAATAAAAGATCAATGTTCTCTTAACAGGATTGTTGAAATGGAAGGTTTGTTTCGATTTTGAGTATGATTGCACATAATTGAGAAATTTTGGGAAATTTAAATGTTGGAACAACGAACAGTTTGATATACAGTAATTGTTGGTATGGTGTTGGTATTTTTTGATTGATTTTAGTACAGAGTTATGATTGTTTATTACTTAATTTTTTTATGAACAGTATCCATTAATTTCCCTGCCATTCTCTCACTTTCCGCACATTACGAACCCCCTCACATTCCCAAATTCACTTTGCACACCCTGTTCTAAAATTAAATGAAAAAATTGTATTATAACAATTGAAGGATGAAAAAGAGATGAGTTACAGTCGATATGTTTTTGTTATTACAACACAGTTGATTGTTGATGATTTTTTGAGTAGTAATCATGATCTACCCCCTTTCATTTTATCACTTTTTTCTCAATACAACCCCTCATATATCCCAGAACCCTTATTCACCCCCTTCTCATGACAAGTATTAAACAATTTTTATGGATTGGATTGCATGAGTCTGATGTGTTGTTAAGCCAAACTTTGTTTCATATTTAAAGAGATGTCATGTATGGTTTGTTGAAGAAACTAGTTGCTAAAAAATGTTTCATACAGGTATGAACTTCTTCGGAAGAGGAAGTCATGAACGGAAGGCCAAGGTTTCCAATACATTTTGACGCAGATCCACAAGAGTTGAACCAACTTTTCCAAGCTAGGTTTTTCAACTGGATTGGACAAGGGGTAGTCCAGCCTAGGCCAAAAATGCCTCCCTTCCAACCCCAACTTGTCCCTGGCATCCCAATTCCCCCTCATGTCTCATTAAAACCTGAAGTCCCCGAAAATGATGGATGGAAAGAGATTGTCCATCCAACAGTCTCCCAACATCGTGACTGGCCCAATTTGTCTCTACCTAATCCTCCTCCATTGTTTAATCCAATTGTCCAAGTTTCCCCTGCTCATTCATCTGTACAGTCTTCCCATGCAAGAAAGAGGCTCAAAACCGAATCCCACCATGCACATGATAAAGGAAAAATTGTTGCTTCCCCCTCCTCTCCCTCGAGTGATTATGTCAAATCTGTCTCATCCTGCATACACTTGAGAGATTATTGCTCTCATGTTATTAGTGAGATCAGGCCTAAAGGCTCCACATAGCCTAAGGCTAATTCAGAGAAATCAATGGGAGACAATAGAAACAAAGGGAAAATTGCCTCCCAAAGTGGACAATATGGTTTTTAAGTGTATTAATTTATTGATTGTTGAGAACAATTGATTGCTGAAGTTTTTGGACAACACACTATTTTTGGATATTTTGGATATTATATTTTTTGGATATGGTTTAAAATATCATTGATATTAATTTTCAAATTATGAGAATTATGATGGGAGCCACAAGGATGGATGTGTTTGATTGATTGACTAGTTGTGTTTATGTTTGTTAAGAAACTAAAGGGAGTCACAAGGGGTCCCACCTGCTAGTTATTATTTATTAAAGACCCTTATTATTATTATTATATTCATTATTCCCCTAAACTAAAAGTTAGTTGAGTTTTAGTTAACTTAACTAAAAGAGGTATTTTAACTACTTCAACTAATTTTGATTGCTTAAAGGAAAAAAGAGAAGGAGGAACAAGAGGAGAATAGAAGGAGAAAGAATACTAAGGTCTGCTCTTGAGTTTTATTGAGATAGTTCAGTTTTCATTCATTCTTTAATTCATTGAAGGCTTGATTCTCTTTTATGACAGCAGGGTCCTATTGTAGGTAGAAAGATTCAATGTTGAATTACATCATTCAGACACTTGTTTTTCTGAGATGTTGATATATCTTTGATAGTCTGTGTAGACTTGTCTGTTTGTGAATTAAATTTCATGATTGATAAACGATATTGTGCAGAGTCGAGTGGCCAGCAATTTGTGGCAAGTTGATCCAGATTTTAAAGTTCAGTTTTTTACTTTCTATCTGAAGTCCTTTTGTATGGTTCTCATTAAGGACATCTAAGTTTGACTTTGGTCCAAACTTCCTCATGGATTTTTGTAAAGAGAACGATTCTTTTGATTTATTGGAATGAAATAAGTGATTGTTATTCTGTCTCATCTGTGTTAAATATTGACTTGGTATTTTTTTCTTTTGTCTCCACATTTATTTGTGCATCTGTTATATTCAAAATATTATATAAAATATTGAATTTTTCAACAATCTTTTATTTATAAAAAATCAGCCTAAGCCCTTTTAACCAATACTTGTGGATTAGGAAACAAATTTTGAGGCTATAAACATAGGGTGATATTCTCGCCTATCTTTCCTTAGCCAAGAAAGATCTGAAAATGCTTGAGTAAGATAATTTCATATATTTTCCTCAACACCATTCTGACCATTAAACAATGGTACTACATTCTTAGAATAATCCATGATCTCCTTCCAGTGGTTAAACTGTTTCATGAAGGAATCTGCTCTGATTCCAATTGTTGGATTACTGAGAGGGGGGGTGAATCGGTAATAGAGCAATTTAATCCTTTTTAACCATAAAATGTAAGTGTTAAATCATTGTAGCATTATCATACAATAGTTGTGGAGTAATTAAAAATGAACAAATGAGCAATCATACACATACACAGTACACCAGTGTTTTTACGTGGAAACCCAAAGTGGGAGAAAACCACAGAATGTTTTTTCTTATATGTCTTTAAGAATTAAACCCATTGGAAGCACCAACTTCCTTTTTTTTCTAGCTGCAACTGGAAGGAGGCTCCAACCCCCTAGTTTCTCAGGATACAACCTAAGGGAATCTCCAACTCCCCAATTCTCTGGCTACAACCAGAAGGAGGCTACAACCCCCTATATTCTTCAGCTACAACCACCTGTCCTTGCCCCGTCCAACCACCCTGGAATATAAGTAGAATGATGGAACCAATATCACACTATCACTGTGAGATATACTAATGTAAACCTGTACCAATCAACCTGTACCAAACAACCTATAATCAATCGGTACCATAAACAAGTGCATCAACCATGCATCAACCTGTACCATCAAAGAGTGCATCAACCATGCACCAATTATGTACCAATAATGCATCAAATACACATAAACTATGATTCATCAATATGTACCAACATCATCAACTATACACCTCATGTATGTGCCAACTCATTAACTACTTGTCTCGACCATGTACCCAACATGTACCTAAACCAAAATCCCTCATCAATTCCATCATCCAAATCTGATGTGTAACTCTGTAATAGACCCGGTGTATATGATCACATACCTACAAATCTTCCTTAACTTTAACAACAAGAGACTAGCATTTTCATCAAACTTTACTTTAGTCTCACATGACTAATTTTGAATTAGTCAACAACACTAACTTGAAATAATCATAACTATGTACCTGTAATGAATAAAGATCTGAAAATAGTACACAATGTTATTCAGTGTATTTTATGCAATTCTTCCAGGTTTCACTGCTTAGAACCTCTCAGAAATGGATTTATAGAAAAAATGGCATACCTTGTTGAATTTTGGCTTATTCTAGAGAGTGAGCTTGTAGAGTGTTCCCTGCATGGAATATTTGTTGTATGGATTTGAAAATGGTACAAAGAATACTAAAGACTGTACTATAACCAATACATTTGGTATTATGGAATTTGGATCTGTTATGAAGAATTTATGACGTTTTTACCCGAAACACATGTTTTAGACTAGTTTCAGGACTAGCCACAAACCCTATTTTCCACGGAGTGTAACTACAAAAATACAACGACCCACAAGATGAAACTTTTATCACAGCTACTTGGATATGTTTCCTCAACTACCTCTAGATTTCACAATCCGAATCCTTCTAGAAAAAAAAAAGTTATTGTGAAAATGGTGAGATGACCTGTAAATAACATACCTTAGAAAGCATCATCAAAAGAATTTATCCTGCCTTGAATTTCGGCCTTCTTTACTTCACCTTCCCTCTGAAATTAGTCTTAGATATTTGTTGGTTACCTCACTCACTTATATATATTCAATATGCTCAAGTGTAATTAAAATGAGATACCCTTTCCTCTTATTTATACTTTTATGTAGCTTCTTCAAGGGGTTACCTTCTAACCATCTTAAACCACTTTCCTTATTTTAGGGTTAACCCACTTCTAACCACTTGTCCACTTGGTAATTTCTTCATTAAATTTATTATTTAAATAATTTATTTTGTATCCACTTTGACTTATAGTACACTCACCACTTCACTTTATTGTTTAAATAATTTCTTCTTTGCAACCACTTTGACTACTTTGACCTTTTGGGGCTTCTAGATGACTCGTGAGGGTTCTCCATCTTCGCATGGCCATGACTCTCTAACCGTGAGGAGTTATGTGATGTTCCACATTCCACCAAAAATGGCATAACATGTATTATCCATCTAGAATAGTCTTATTTAAATAATTTCTTATTTGAAACCACTTTGACTACTTTGACCTTTTGGGGCTTCTAGATGACTCATGAGGGTTCTCCAACTTCACATGGCCATAAATATCTAATCGTGATGAGTTATTTGATGTTATACATACCACTAGAAATGGAATGACATGTACTATCCATATAGAATAGTCGTACCTTCAAATATATTAAAACTCATACCATTATACATCAAACAAACTTGGGTCCACTACCCAAACCTTTGTGCTACTGAAATTCGCTACTGGACTTTCTTCAAGGGTTGACATTAATGACAACCAAACCAAATAATAAAAAATATGTAGGCATTTAAATGATTTAGAAAACATATGTTTACATCCAGAAGCTTGAAACTCATTACAAAAAGCATCTTAAGACTTCCATAGTGGAGGTTAGAAATATCCTTCACAATCATGAGTCTGTAATTTACACCTTGCATCCAAAAGAAGAGATCGTATTTCACTAGGCCAAACTTCAACCCCATATTGAATTGATTTATTGGCGTGAATAAATTAATAAGAGGTGTGCTATTGGGATCAAGATATGGCACTAGGGTTTCAATAGTATGGCAAGGGATTACATAACAAGAAACACAAATTGTTAGATGTGTTTTCATAAGGGCTTGGTCTACATCACCCAAAAACAATTGTTTTTTTTGTTTATAATAATAATAATATCATCTTCTCTATGAAATCTCCTTTATTACCAAAAGTATAACTATTGTTAGAATCGAGGGATGAAGGATTAGTTGGGTTTTTTCATGGGCATGCATTTGTTTGCAGGTGAGCACAAGGGATCCATTTAGATTTTATTTTTTATACTTGGATCTTACATATAGCACGTATGCTAGATGTGAAATTTCTTTTATGGACTATTGATCTCATTCAATCTAATGATTTTTGTATTTTGATTGAGTTGTACTAGCAATACATTAGATTTCTCGAGACATAACAGTGAACCTCAACTTCCTTCTAATCCAATAGTCCTCAAGAGCTTATCTTTATATATTAGCACTTTATTAGTTATTGCCACTTCTCATTTTAATTATCCATAACAATGTAACCACCACAATCCCTTTTTGTGCTCCTATTCCACCACCTCAAAGGTATGTTATTTTCTCACATTTCAAATTTTTTATATAACTTGAAAATTAATGTGAGTGTGATGTGGGAAATCTCACACAATGAGACAAGTCATACACTGAAGTGAGAATAGAAATATCTAATTGAATTTTACTAAGTCAAACACTAGCTTATATAGATTTACATAAAGAAAACTAACTCAATGAATTTAGGAGAGAAATGCTTATAGATCCTGAAAACTAGCAACAAATCACAATAATAGAAATAGTTGGAGAAATGATATCAACTACTCCATGAGAATAGGAAACCAAAAGTATTTGTCACACCAAACCACAATAATAATATCCTAATACAAATAATTTGAGATGTTAAATACATATGCTAACACCAATCATTTTTCCTAACAACGGAAGCATTGACCTCCAATGCTTTAAGGAGAGAGGGAAAATGTTGTTGCCTCTGGTGTTGAGAAATCCAACGAGCCTGATGTGAAATATAACCTTTTTTAGTAACAATTTAGGAAGTAGTGGATCCCCCATGAATTTGGTGAGACAAAGAACTACAATTGAAATTATATAAACCAAAATCTACCTCACAAGAGCCAAATGAGACGAAGCCCTACAAATAATTGCAAAATGAAAAAACTCTACCTTGATGATGTAGACAACATGATTGAACCCAAATCCAAATAGGAATAGAAGAATGCTTGAATCCAACTGAAGCACTATTGATGTTATTCGTAGCATCGAACAAGTATTTTCACACATGTCTATGTGTCTAGACGTGTGGAAATCATCCAAAGCCTTATACTCTTGAATTTACTTTAGTTAAAGGAATTATTAAAGTAAATTGATTTTATTAATTAATTATGTGATTAGTTAATTGAGTTATTTAAGAAACGTGCTAAAATTATTTAGCATGCATAATGTAATCTAAATCTCAAGTGAGTGTGAGAAGTAATCTCAACTGTAGATCACTTTGGAGATTAGAAATAGATTGTAACTCACGATTATAAAAGCAAGGCTAGGGTGAAGGAGAAATACACTCAACACTTGATACTTGAGATTATTGAGAGTAGAGGATTTATTTTCGAGAGAGTTGGATCGCGAAGGAATGTAATTCAAGATCTTGGATAGGTGGAGAAGGTTTTACATCTAGAGATCATATCAAGGAGAAGAGAGAACAAAAGCAGCACAGGTGGGTTTTCAGTCAGAAGATCACATAGGAGAGTGTAGTGTCATATGGAGCTTGTTGTATAGTTGTTTTGTACATATACGGGATTCATAGAGGAGAAACACACATACATACGCGATTCAAAATAAGGTGAATCGCATACACCTTGAAAAGCATGCAATTATGGTTCATACAGCAAGTTAGAATTTGCCAGGTTTGTCTACAGTTCTATTTATCTTAGTGGGTCATTATCCCTATTACGGGAGCTCTGATTTTAGCATAATAAAATCATTCTCAACACTAGTTTTCCCTCCTGGTTTTTTCCATGGGTTTATACCCAATAATTTTGGTGTTCTTATGTGCTTGATTTAGTTTCCTTGTTTATGCTTCCATTGCATGTTTCGTTGATTACTCATTTGTGCTTTTAGTGGATAAAGTAGTTTTATTTTTAGCTAATTGTCGGGTGTTGAGTAGGAGAAATTTCAACATGGTATCATAGCAGGTGCTATGATAGGAAACCGAGTCAGATTTCAAATCCATAGCAGATACATAACCATCAAAGGACGGATTCCAAGGAAACAATTGTATTATGGAAGGACTAATTTTTTGTAGGTGTATGGAGGTATACGTAGCTCACAGTGGTGACAGTTATATACATACGTTGTTCAAAAGAAGGATAATTGCATATATGAAGTTTGCAGTGGTGAAAGACATGTACATACGCGGGTTACGATGGTGACAGTCATGTACAAGCCCATATAGGTCAGTGTAGGGGAAGTTTTTAGTAGCGCGTTATTTCCAGGGAATTTTATCAGGACTTAGGGATACCAACAACATCGTTGATATTTTAAGATAGATTGGATGGAGCATCCAACTTCCTATCTTGGAAAGAAAGAGTAACTTTTTCATTGAAGGAGTATGACCATTGGGAGTTAGTGGATAAGACAATTACTCCACCAAAAAATCTGGAATCTTTGGATGCTCACAACAAGAAGGAGATAAAATCAAAGAGGGTCCTCCTAGATTCTGTGCAGGATCATCTAATCCCTCACCTAACCGAGAAGAAGATGAACAAAGAGATGTGTGATGCCTTGATTAGTTTATTCCATACCAAGAACATGAATACGAAGATGGCCTTAAGGAATAAATGCAAATCGATGTAGATGTCTAGATCTAATAATGTTACCGGCTATCCCGTGAGCATCACATAGGTGTGTGATCATCTCACGGCCATAGGGGAGAAAATAGAGGACACAGAACTCATGAATGTGGCATTGAATGGTAGTCCCAATTCTTGGGAACCATTTTTCAAGGAAGTTTGTGCTCAGGAAAATATCTCATATTGGCAAAGACTTTGGGATGATTGCATCCAAGAAGAGACTCGAGAGGAGTCTAAGAGAAGAAAGTTGGGAGGTAGTGAAGAGAACTTGGCGCGTATCAGTAAGATGAAGAAGCGAAAAGGAAAGAGTTCTAGAAATAAGGGTAATAGTGATGGAGGATCACCATAACCAAAGAAGAAGAAGGACTTGAGTAAAATTGAGTTTTTCTCATGTCATAAGAATGGACATTATGCATCTGAGTGTCTAGAGAAGAAGAAGAAGGGTAATGGAAAGACGTAGATGGCATCATCACCAGAAATGTAGCTTGATGCGTTTGAAACGATGTTTGAGAAGGATTACTCATTATTCTCTTTCCTTTCTACCAGCACAACAGCGAGGAGTGCTTGGTTCTTGGACATTGGTGCATCTCGTCATATGACAGAAGCACGGGACATATTTAGCAGTCTGACGAAGAGTGATGCAGATATTCATGTGCAACTTGGCGATGATTCCAAGTATGCAGTGAAGGGAGAGGGAAAAGTTACATTCTATCTTGAGTCAAGAGGATTGTTAGATGCCCGAGATGTGTTTTACGTATCAGGTTTGAAGAAGAATTTTCTTTCATTCTCAGCTATGGAGTACATGATTTTTTTTGTTAGGGAAGGTACTCGTACGTCTAGAGAAAGCTAGCGTGGACAACGCAGTAGTTGTTAGGGTTAGAGAGGGAACTTTATACAAGTTGCAAAGCAAGATTGTTTAGGATTTGGTACACGATAGTGACAGTATATGAGATTTTTGGAAAAGGATATTGGGACACCAACACTAGAGGGATTTGTTGATTCTAAGGGGGATTATTACAAGTCTTACAGAGTTCAGAATTGATCAGCGTGGAGTGTGTGTAGGGTGTGCACTTGGAAAGAATGCCAAGGTTTATTTTCCTAGAAACAAGAGTAGATCCAAGGGGATATTGGATCTTATCCATTCATATGTGAGTGGGTCGATGTCAGTAGAATCATTACAGGGATCGTCATACTATGTGACGTTTATTGATGATTTTTCTAGGAAAACCTGGATCTTATTTATGAAGGCCAAGGATGAGGCCTTCAGTCATTTCAGAGAGTTCAGGGCTCAGGTAGAGAACAAGACAGGTAATAATATTAAGGTCTTGAGGTTGGATAATGGGGGAGAGTTCACCTCCAATGACTTCAAATATGTCTGCAAAGAGGCAGGGATCAAGAGGGAGTTGACAGTCTCATACAACCCTCAACAGAATGGGGTTGTGGAAAGAAAGAAGCATTCCATCATCGATTTTTCTAGGGCTATGATACATGACCAGGAGTTTCCTATGTTCCTATGGCTAGAGGCATGTAACATGGTGTTGTATGTGAAAAACATGAGCCCTCACAGGATATTGGGGGAAAATACTCTTGAGGAGGAATTCTCAGGAGTGAAGCCAGATATTGGTCATTTGAGGATATTTGGTTGTCAATTATACATCCATACTCCTCTGGAGAAGAGGATGAAGTTGGATCCTTTAGGACAGAAGGGTATATTTGTGGGGTACATTGAGACCTCAAAGTATTACATGATCTTCATTCCAATGCAGCGGAAGATACTTGTGAGCAGAGATGTTAATTTCAAAGAGAACTTGATTGTTAGGGACCTAACCCCTCACATAGATATAATAATATATTTTCCATGTAATAAAGGTCGACATTAGTTAATAAGGCCTAAATATATTTTCCATGTAATAAAGGCTGGCAATAGTTAGTAAGGCCTATTTAATAAATGTTAACAATTCAATGTAAGAAGACCTAATAGAAGCTCCCACTTCTAGAAAGATCTTCCTCTATAATGTTATTTAGAAGATAGAATTAGTATAAATAAGAGTAGGAGGCATGATAAATCTTGTCTTGAGAATTATTGTAATAGATCTTTTCTCTGCTAGAGGTTTCCCCCTCAAAGAGGCAAGTGAATATTGCTTTCTTTGAATAAATGTATCATTTTTGGTGTTTCTCTTCTCATATTTTTTTGCTCCATTGATATCCGTCGAATATTCCTATTTATGCATATTATATTACGTATAGTACCTTACAAGTGGTATCAAATCACTTTCCTTAGCAGGAATTATGAGTTAAATTTTTTCAGGGTAGAGATGTGTTATGGCGTCTTTATACTATAGTGATATGTCGTTCAATGCATAAATCTACAGTCGAGAAAGAATACATGTAGGAAATACAAGATTTTTGTAAGATCACATTATTGGACACCCATGTAACCCTTGTTGGTACCCCTTCAAGTGGTAGTGCATTAGACAGCACCTGTATATGGACTGACCTAGGTATCCTGAAACCCACTATATATCAATCGATCGGCCACTTGACTGCTATAGTTCCACCAAGAAAAACACTCGGGAAGATACTCTCTAGTACCTGCGAAATCAGAAAGTTTAGCTAAGGGTACGGTCTATCCTCCTTAATTGGTGCCCTGAGATATTGGGTCGAGTAGTATTGTTCAACCCCACACATATATCAAAGAGTTATAGCACAAGGAAAACCCGTGTCTGTAGGAAAAATGAAAATCCTAACCCTTGCAATGGAAATAGAATAGAAAAGGAACAAACAATATATATTATCATGCAACCTTGCCTCCTGCATCCTGGTTGCGAAATTACTACACATTTTTTCCCTGGGGATTACCCACACCCTTATTTGAGACCTATCCCATTGGATTCCTCTTTTCATATGGATCATTGTGATACCTATCAATTTTACCTTTTTTTCACCCCATGGACCCATACCTTCATGACACCCTTATTCCCCACTTATCCCATTGGTCTCTTCTCAGTTCCCTAATCATAGTCGTATGTATCACTTGTCTACTTCTTTTTCCATGGACCCACCCCTCATACCCTGATGGATCCCACCCACCAAGAAGAAATAATCAAAAACTAAGTACTAACCTTACTCCCCTTAAATCCCAAGTAAATAAGAACATTCAAGCCATTCATGAAAAAATGGACCTTATCCAAGAACAGCTCAGTAGCCAAATTGTTGAAGTCCATTCCAATCTACACCAATTCAAGAACAAATTCCAGGTTCCTTCATCCTCTGACCCACCTCTCTATACTAAAGGTGTTGACTCCAACCAACCTCTACACTCTCATTCCAATTCCCTATTGTTGATTAAGGTTGGTTGTCATTGATGTCAA
Source organism: Picea sitchensis (assembly GCA_010110895.2). Taxonomy (NCBI): domain Eukaryota; kingdom Viridiplantae; phylum Streptophyta; class Pinopsida; order Pinales; family Pinaceae; genus Picea; species Picea sitchensis. The sequence continues at coordinate 15,971 of SNQJ01S0086185.1, read as the reverse complement.
ACCTTGAAGAAAGCCCCGTAGCACAAAGTTTTGGGTAATGGACCCAATATTGTTTGATGCAAATATCACTCATTATTTTTTTTTCATGGTTGATAAGAAGTAAATATGGATGAACTCCAAAGTGGTCCCCTTATGGTGAAATCACTCACGGGAAGATGCTTTGCGGAGTAAGAGAACCCATGCTTAATTGTGGACTAATGAGATGAAGGACAATGAATTTTCCAGGGAGACTATCCTATATGGATAGTTCTTTTCATGCCATTTTCGGTGGTATGTAGAACGGCACATAACTCCTCACGGTTAGAGAGTTATGACCATGTGAAGTTGGAGAACCCAGGTTTGGGTAATGGACCCAAGTTTGTTTGATGGATAATAGTATGATTTTTGCTATATTTGAAGGTAATACTATTCTATATGGATAGTGCATGTCATTCCATTTCTGGTAGTATGTGGAGTGTCACATAACTCCTCACGGTTTGAGAGTTATGGCCTTACGAAGTTGGAGGACCCTCATATGTCATCCAGAAGCCCCAAAATGTCAAAGTAGTCAAAGTGGTTTAAGAGTTTTTAAAAGGTAAATAATAAAGTGAAGTGATGAGTGTATTATAATTCAAAGTTAATACAAAATAAATTATTTCAATAATAAAGGTCACATAACTCCTCACTCGCTTGAGAGTTATGGTCTTCACGGTTGGAGGACCCCATGTCATCCAAAAGCCCCCAAAGGTCAAAGTAGTCAAAGTGGTTAAGAGTTTCTTTAAAAGGTAAATAATAAAGTGAAGGATGAGTGCATTATATCTCAAAGTGAATACAAAACAATTATTTCAATAATAAATTTAATGGAGAAATTAGAAGGGTTAACCCTAAAATAAGTGGAAAGTGGGCCAAGACCTAGAAGATGTGTTTTAAGGAAGCCAATTTGAGAGTATAAATAAGAGTATGCTGCCTCTCATTTTAATTACACTTGAGAACATTGAATTATATATGTTCTCGAGGTAACCAAGGATTATCTAAGCCAAATTCTCCTGAGGGAAGGTGAAGAAAGAAGGCCGTAATGCAAGGAAGGATAAATTATTTTGATGGTGCTTTCTAAGGCATGTTATTTCATGTGTCATCTCACCATTTTCTATAAAAAAAAAATTCTATAATGATCTCACCATGAAATTGTTATTCCATTGAGAAAACATACCCAAGTATCCTCAGGGTAAAAATTCATCAATGCATCGCTTGTATTTGGGGATATAACCGTGGAAAATAGGGTTTAAGGACTAGTTGACTACGATTGGATACACTTGGTACATGGTTGGATGCACTTGTTTATGGTATAGGTTGATTATTGTGTTGTTTGGTATAGGTTGATGCATGGTTGATGCACTGTTTATGGTACCGGTTGATTTCATGTGTTGAGGTACGTGTTGATGCATGGTTCACATTTATTGGTATAGGTTTACAACGGTATATCTCTATAGTGATAGTGTGATTGCTGGTTCCATAATTCTACTTCTACTCAGGGTGGCAGGATAGAGCAAGACTGTGGTTGTAGCCACCTTTCCTGGGTTGTGGTACGTGAGAACATAGGGGGTTGTAGCCTCCTTCCGGTTGTAGACGGAGAATTGGGGAATTGGACCGTGTTGTAGCTCGAGAAACTAGGGGTTGGAGCCTCCACTATGCATGGAAAAACAAAGGAAGTTGGTGCTTCCAATGAATGTATGTATTCAAGACATAGAAGAAAAAATCATTTGTGGTTTTCTCCGATTTGGGTTTCCAATGCAAAACACGGGTGCATTGTGTATGTGTGTGATTGTTTATTTTCATCACAATTATTGGATAATAATTTACATTGATATAACATTTGAAGAAAATGGATTATAATTACTATTATTTATTCACCCCCTCTCGCATCCAACAATTGTGACGTAGAAGGTTCCTTTAGAAATTATTAGTTTAACCAATCAAAGGTAGATCATGGAGAGTACCAACTCATATAAAAATGTAATACCACGGTTTGATGACGTAAGCATGCTTTTGGAGCATAAGGACAGTCACATATATATACAAAAGTAATGTGGATTTCAAGTTAAGTAATCAATCGTAGATGGATACACAAAGCACTGGGCCCACCAATAATGACAAAGCAGTAAAAATAAAGGAGAATAATTCCAAAGCCAAAAATGCACTTTTATTGGTCTCGAAATGATATTCACCATAGTTGCACATTGTAAATCTACTAAAGAGATTTGGGACAAGCTTCAAATATTTATGAAGGAGATTCAAAATTCAAAGTTGAAAGATTCAAACTACAGAGGTCACCAACAACTAAAAATGAATGAAGATGAAGATATCACAACCCACTTTCACGAGTCGATGAAATAGTAAATGCAATCATAGGATTGGAGAAGAAATCAAGAATTTGTAATTGTTCAAAAGGCACTAAGATCTCTTTCTAAGTGAGATTCAACGCTAAGATATCAACACTAGAAGAAAGACCGGATCTAAACTCAATAAGCATGGACTTACTACATGGATTCTTCACAGTATATGAGATGAGAACTCAACAGAAAAATCCATATGTAAAAGAAGAACTCTTCAAAGCATCCAAAAGATCAAATCAAAAGAAAGGAACAAGAAGAATATATCAACAGCAATGACGTCTCAGAAGATGAAGAAGTACAACTTCACAAAAAGATTGAACAAGGGAACCAACGGTAGGTATAGATGTAATCTCACTCTTTAATTTGTTTTAATTGTATGGTATTGGTCATTTTGCTAACAAATGTCCCTCGTAAAAAAAAAGAGAAACTATGAAGGTTACTCAAAAGGCGTAATAAACATATAAAGGTAAAAGAACTACAAAGAAAGTTTTCAAGCAAAGATTTTGTACTAAAGAAGACATCTCATCATCGCATGAAGATGAAGAAGATAGTGAAACAAGGAGAGTTCTATTCGAAGAAGAGAAGTCTCCGATAAAGAAGACTTCGGTAGAAGAATATGAAAAAGAAATTGAAGAGGTAGAAGTTGACTGAGAAGAATTAATGAGTGCCATAGAAGCTATCGTAAGAGAAAAGAAGAAAACAAGAACCATGCTAACTAGATAAGAAAAAGACACTCAATAACTATAACAAATGATCACAAAAATTGAAGGTTCAAATAGAAGAATATAAAAGAATTGAAGAAGTAATCAAAGAACAAAATTTAAAAGGAAAGGATGGGATCATTGGAACCCCTGGAAGCAGAGATTGTCACACTAAGAAAGGATATTCAAAAGAAAAATATGTAGAATAGCTCAAAAGTTCTGGATGACATTATCAACAGTCAAAAATCGCATCTTGACAAGTCTGGACTTGGATACAATCAGACAGAAAAGGGATCAAGCTCCAAAAAAATAGAGCAAGAAACAAATCCAAAAAGCTATGCAGAAACTATCAAAGAGGATAAAAAGATATACAAGGAAGATTACATGGACACTCCTCCATTGAGAAGATTCATATTTCATAATCAACAACAGATAGACAGACCTCAAGAAGAAGAAGGATTCATAAGAGCACCTCCTTTCAAAATATCTTCAACTACCAGGTATCAAACTATATTTTTTGGTTTATGTTATGCATGTAATAATTTTGGACATAAATCTGTAAATTGCAGAGATAACAACAAGAACAATAATTGTTGAAGGTGAATCCCCCTGCGGACAAGTGAATTCCCTCTTGGTATCTAGACTCCTAAGGCCAAGACAAAAAGTGCTTAACATGGACATTGAATTTATCTTAGATCTAATCAAGCTAATGAATGAAAGAGAAGGAGAAATATATGTACCTTATGAACGACGTTTGTCCCTGCAAAGTCCAGGTTGAGCTTCGATCTTGAGCTCCTTAATAGGTCCTGCAAAAAAAGAAAATATACAATGGACATCCTACTCTACTGAGATTATCTCAATCATAGATCCATCTACTGTAGACAAACTTATATGGAACAAGCATAAGTTTCAAAGAAACAGGCCAAGCATTGATTATATTAATGAGAAAAAGTAAAAGTACTTACAATCCTTTGAATGAAGGTGTAGCAGCCTCTTCCAGTTCTCCTTGTCCAACCCCTTTGTTCAATCAATCTCCATTGATTGCTTTGATGACATCTCACTCATGAGATCATAAGTTTGATGTAATTCTCAATTTTCATTGTGTCTTTCACTATGAGAAAGATTTCTTATATAACTTTGGAGAGGTCCAACCACTTGAGAGATATTTGGGATGATTTTAGGATTCCTCTCCTTCAGTTGAGGATCTCCCCTAAGATCATGCCTTGACCATCTATTTGAATCCAACTACCTTCAGGATTTGAGGGATTCTTCCCTAAATTGCCTCAACAAACCCAGAATTTTTTGAAAAGAGGGTAGTGCTCCCCCAAAGGGGTGCACAGAGCACTCCAACACTCCCCAGAGAGGCTCAGGGTGCGCCGGCACTTCCTAATAGTGGGTAGGGGAGCGCTCCTCTCCAAAAATCATTTTTTTAATGACTTTCTCAATGAAAAGGGACTTGTACTTCCTGCCAAGTGATTTTTCTTCTGCCAAACCACCTTTGAGGTGTCTTAAGTGTCTTCATGATGTCGTTAGAGGCACAACATATGCAATATGGAAGTATGATTTTTTTTTATACTTGCAACACTTATAGTCAAGATGCGACACTTACAACACTTGTAATGACGACACTTGCGACACTATTGAATTGAGTAATTTTGAGGTGTAACAGATTGCCCCCCAAAGTATGAAGTTAGAAGACGATGATGACTGAAGTACTTTGTAGCCTTTTTCGAGCAAGGGTATGGATGCAGAGAAACCGGAAAAAGATGCACACAACCATCAAACAAATATTATGACATGTTTCAAAACCCAAGGCAAGCATACCTATGCTTGAGTGATAAAGACTTTTTAGGTATGGCCACCATAAAATACATTGTGGATCCATAATTATATTGACAAAATGGTATAGCCATCGAAGATACAATGTGGATCTATACTCCCATGACCTGAACTGATTGTAGCCACGAAGAATACATAGTGGATCTACGAGACGACAAGACATGGCCGTGACCAATACAAAGTGGATCTATGTAACAGTATATGTGTCATAGTTCAAAATAACTCCTTCGCAACCTGGGCAAAGTATACATAAGAGTGATGACTCAACCCAGGGTATTCTTACCAACCATGTGAATAGATGTCTTGATGTTGAACATGGAAGAAACCACTTGATTATCGATCAATGATGTAAACCATTAACAAGTGCGAGGGAGATCACCGTTGATGTCAATGATTCCCAAGGTACTCTAGTACATTCCAACGAATGTGAATGAATGAGATGAAGTTGAATATCCGTGGAATCATCTGATCAGAGGTCAATGATGTAAACCCACTGTCGGACATGAGGAGGCCTACCATTGAGACATGCAGGTCCCAAGGTACATACTAGTTTCTAAGTTTAGCTCATGGATAATGTGTTGAAGTCGACAGGAATAGACTCGTCAAAGGAGGGCCTTGATGTATCCCCCATCAACGACAAGAAACTGACACAGAGATGTAATTGGTATATCAAATGAACATGGATTGACACAGGTAGTGAAACAAGATATTTTTGATGGCTAACTCTTGAGGCAGATACTTCCCTTGAACACTGAGGCTTGACAGTAGAAACATGACATCGACCAAAACTTGATAATGCAGAGGATGATGTGACTTTCATCAGGTGACCCAAAGGAGTAAAAGAAACTCAGAGGATTGGCTCAGTGCAAAGGTTCAGCGGATTAAAATGCGTGCAAAGACAAAGTGTCGTGTTCAAGGGCGACTATAAGAGTTACTGGTAGTGTTCTCAAAAAACTGTTTGGCTTGCTTCCTTCAACTTTTCCCCCATCCAAATAGACGAGTACCTCTTTTTAATTTAACGAGATTGAGGAGGGTAACACATGCTCGATATGACTCACCTTCCGTAAGTCCCTATTCCTTCATTTAACAAACTAGAAGAAGTAAGGGTTCGGTCTCATATGAGCCCTTCAATGTATGATTTTTTAACGAGTCCAGAGAAGGTAAACTTGGTGGTTTTTCATATTTAGAGAGTCTGAAAACAACTTAAAGACGACTCCAATGTTATCCTTATTTGTAATGTTAGTCTCGCAAGGCCGAAAAAGAGATAAATTATCACTTGAAAGACGCCCTTTCAAACCTTTTAATGAGTGGGAAAGGAAGCAAGATCACTCGGCAATCTTTTCATGTTTAGAGAGTCTGAAAAGTGCTCAAAGACGAATCCAAGGGGTTCCTTTTTCGTATATCCATGTAGGTCCGAAAAAGAGATAAAGGTTTACCCAGATGCATTCTCATGTATTTACGAGCATGAGAAATAAAAAAGACTAAGCTCGGTACACCCCCAGCTTGAAAGCTAGTGGCTTAACTCCAGAATGATCATCAAAGGCCAGAGACATGCCCTCCAAGCTTCAATTCATTCACCGACTTTGAGTTTGTCACCAATTTCTCTACTAGATGGAGAAAGAAGATAAGAGTGAATGAAAAGAAGGTTCAAGAGAGGTGACTATTTCATTTTTAAACACAGAAAAATAACTATGCTCAGGGCTCCAGGTTCAATCCCCAGAATTGTTGTTTCATTTTTTAACGAGCTCGTTACAGAGAGGAAAACTATGCTCAAAGATTTTGTTTCATTTTTTAACGAGCTTGCCATAGAGAAGATAAAACTATGCTTGTGAACTCTGTTTCATTTTTTAATGAGCTTGCTACAGAGAGGAAAACTAGGCTCGTAGACTCTTCTTGATCATGGCTTCCAAGAGAATAATGCTCTAGAAGGACACCATGTCAAGGGACAAAACTCAGTCATGGCTTCCAAGAGATCTTCACTGGATGGAAGAAAGTCACTATGGAAGGAACACATGTCGAGGGTCGCGATAGGGGTAAGGATATCAGGCTCCAATAGCCCTACCGAAGAGATCACCATGTCAACGACCGGATCCAAGTTGTCGAAAGTTGAAGGCATGGGAGACGATGGAAAATCGACATCAGAAGGGGCGATAGAGTGTATATATGCCTGAATTTCTTCATGAGGGGGAAGGAAAGAGGATCAATGATGGTTATCATCTCGAAGTAGCTCGTCAATGCTCATAATTTCCTTAATAGATTCATCAGAAGGAAAAATTGGGGAAATGTAGTCGATCGCAGACGACAAGGAACTTAACCATGATGGCATCGAGTAACTATTGGGTGCCAATAGATCTTGGTCATACGATGAGGGAGAATTAGATTGGATAGAAACATATGATGTTTCGGCTGGACTAAGTGGCATGGTGTCACCTAGTGCATCGAATTCCAATGGACTAGGTACAATCCAAGGGTCAGATGATTCCAAAGATTGATAAGCCGCGGTTGAAATCATATCGACGGTGGCAATATGATGTGTAGTCGGTGGAAGTGGTGTAGGGAAGGTACCCATGAAGCTAGAATCTTTCAATAATCCAACACCAACGCTTTCATACGTGATCTTGTGGTCTCCCAAGAAAGGAATATTGTTGGTAGCGGGAGCACGAGCATCGGTCGTGCAGAAATCCAACTGATCAACAGTGACATTTTTTCCCTGATGAGGAAATTATACACATCGAAAGACTGACGAGGCAACGATAGTCATAGCATAAAACCAACTTCTTCCAAGTAACAAGTTGTAATCGAGGGGAGCATCGACTACCTCGACATCAACAGTGACAGTTTTACCACCCAATTGGATGGGCAGGGACTGTAAAAGCCCATGGGGATGAAAACCTCGTCCGTCAAAGGTGCGTAACATCGTCGGGGATCTGTTAAGTGTGGGTGATTTTAAACCTTTCCAACATGCTAAATACATGACACAAGTTGAGGCTCCCTCATCCAGAATAGTTCGGTGGATTTTTTTATTGTGAACAACAACATCAACTTGGAAAGCAAGTTGGTGGGAGATTCAAGACGCATAATTGTCCAGGTTAAACATGATATGGTTGGATGACTCAGGATCAACATTGCCAATAGTGGCCAAGAGCGTTCTACATTGACTGGGGCAGTGTTGTATAACTTCTAATGCAAACATAGAACACGGTGCTTGAGCCAAATATTCAACAATGTTGTACTTATGGGCAGCACGCGAACTAGGATTAAAGGTAGATTTATGGATAGTCATCTTAGGAGGGTGTAAGATAGAGTCGAACGTAGGTATCTCAATCTGAAGTGGTCCAGACGAAGGATTAACCGATGGAGGACTAACAGAGGACGGTGATGGATCCCGTAAAGTACCGATACCGCTAGTATCCTTTCCTTTGTCAGGATTACCTAGTGTGTCGTATGTCTTATAGAGAGTGTTCAAATTAATCCCATTAAACATATAAATATGTTCCCTCGTCGAGGCCTCATCATGAGGATGGCTAGAACTGACCCTAGGAGAGGGGGTTTGAGCAACCATGGATTGTTGTTGTGGAAAAGGTTGAGTAAGAACCACGGGTTGTGAATTTCCTTGGAAAATTTTGGCCACTTCATTGCGATGTGGATAGTCTTGAGTGTAGTGATCGTCACCACAAATGATACACGGGAATTTCAGTTTCCATTGTGGTTTCTTTTCGGTAGCAGGTGTTTGAGATTGATTTTTTGGTTGTTCATTGTTATTGGTATTTTTTGATTTATTCTTTGTCTTCTTCTTACCTCCAGATTGTTGTGAAGGGGAAAATTGAACTGCATTCACCTCAGATATTTGAGTTTGGGGGGAGGTAGAGGAGAGTGTGGTCAATTGGGAAGTATATTGAGTTTTGACGGAACCGATAACACCGTCTGCATGAGATGAGGATGACGTCTTGTATGGATCGATATTAGCTCGAGCAAAATTCGGAAGCAAATCATACAAAGTACCAAATTGTGAATAAACCAAATCTAAGTACTGAGCCTGAGTAATGGTTTCTTCCTCGGTGACCATGCCACCCATAGCGACATCACGAGCAATCAGGGGTAAAAGTGATTTAGTAAACCATTCCACCAATAATATGTCAGGAATGATTACCTTGATCATCCTTCGTCATCGTCTCCACTCATGAATATGGTCAGAGATATGCACGGAGTTAGTTTGATTAAGGGAGGTCAAGAGTTCATTACTCGTCCCGTAGCGAATAGGTAGTTGAAAGTGCATGAGGAAAGACATGGAAGGGGAGTTGAAATCATGAAAAGAAGCACGTGGTAGTTCAATATACCACTTTGATACCGAGCCTATAAGTGTTCACTGGAAAAGATGAAACTATACAGAATCATCCATGAGGGATTTTGATGAACACCACAAATGGAAAGTCATCACATGGTTATTTGGGTCTTCTCCAGATTTTTCGTCAAATTTTGAAATATCAGAAGGAAGTTTAGCTGGAATGACTGGCCAAACCGGTGAATGAAAAATACGACCATTAGTTAACCGAGACAAGTTTGGGAGATCCAGTGTTGCAAGGAAAGGTAGTTGTCGGTTAATTTGCGGATGATATTGGTGTGGCATCGAAACACCAGTAGGACCATAAACTAGGTTAGGTGGATAGTTGTAACCATTAGGTCCTCTTACATATGGTTGTTGTTGGCCATGATAAGCAGGATTTGATGATGGATGAGAAACATTTGCATAACCCGATGGGTTCTGAGCATTATAAGCCAGGTGATTTGCTTGCCCATAAGGAGGATAAACATTTTTCCCTTGAGGATGGTAGGGAGTAGATCCCGGAGGCAGATACACATTAGACCCATGAGGAGGATAAGGTTGTTGTCCCTGAGGACTCCAGGTGGTGTTGGGGATGTCGCCCAGATAAGGTTGTCCATAAGATGTTCCGGAAGGAACAAGATTTGATACTCCTCCTTGTTGGTTATGATATGAATGCCCCCCAACGTGGGGTTGAGTAAAAGTGCCTCCTAAAGATACTCCCCAGGATTTTGAAGGGTTTCCATCAAACGAAGGTTGTCCCCCTGTCAGCGGTGGATTAATGAATGGGGTATGACTGGAAAAGGGAGGTTTCCCTCTAGGAGGAGCCTGAAAAGGGGGTTGTCCCCTGGGAGGGGTAGACCACCATAGAATGGTGGTCCTCCAGGAGGGATAGGTACACTAGATGGTGGTTTCCCTCCAATCAGTTGTATTTGGTTGGCAAGGGTCTGCATTCTCGGGTGAAAAGATGTCCCAACAAGATTGTGTGAAACATGTGGAGTTGTAGAGTGAAAGTTCGTAAAAGCGGGGGTAGGGATTGAAGTTCCTTGGGAATGAGTAGAGGTGATGAGTCCAGCATTAGTATGGACTTGTGTTGATGCCACAGTAGGTTTAATGACCTGATCGATGGGTTGATTCATAGTTTGACGAGATGGACCACTTTCAACAGGGGGGTCATCGGGATTAAAGGGTTGTCGAAAGGATTCGAAATGCTCATAGAGATTGCGTCCTGATGAAGTTATCCATACAAAATGAGAAGGTGTGGGATTTGTATCTACTGCAGTGCTAGGATGAACATGAGTCCTATACTCATCACCAAAGGTTGGTTTTGTGGATCCCATATATGTTTCGGTAAAAGATCTCTCTAGTAATCGTGGGACCTCTTTGTCTATGACATTCCCAAGGGAGTCTAAACGAAGTAAAAGTGGTTCGAGAGGGGTTACCGACATAGATGTAGTGTGAGGAGTGGGATTCTCAATCGTAACCAAAGTGCCTTCTAAGTTATCTAATGGAGGAGCAACAACACTTCCAACGTTAGATTGATTTTCTACCTTTCCACGGTAGTTGTCTTCTGGAGGGTTAGGAGGTAAGGGTTGGTATCCTTCCAGAGGCATCCCTTTCATCCTACGTGATCGGCGAAGACCTTTATCGTCTACAGGCTCAATTTTGGAGAATAACAGTACATGCTAAAAATCTAGGGCCAACTAACAAAAAGAAACAACATACGCTAATAAAATCTAGGAATCAAAACCAAGAAAACAAGACTTCTCTTGATGATCGTACTAGTGGGTGATGAAATCCAACGTCATGTGACCAAGTCAAGAAGGGGCTAGGATATGGTGGAACAGTTACAATGGAAACCTGCTTAATGGACTTTCACCTTGGTGCAAGCTTCCACGCAGTAATTATGGATTTATCCTCCAAGGAGCCTGAGTGAGTTTGACCAATGTTTGTCCCGGGTACGATGAGACTTCCCTTCACCATCACCTCGTGTAAGTACCTAAGGATTACGGCAACTAAGGACACCAACTCACAGTCAGCCCCTGGGCAGGTACAGTCGACAATCTGATCCGAACGTATGGGCAGGATAACAAGTCTGAAATCAACTCGAGAGGCTCCCACACATAATCGTGGGTATACCTTCAAGTGACCCCCAATATACGATCCGACCACTACAAACAGTTAAACCACGGAGGGATAATCTTCGTAATTCACTCGAATGCGACCTCGTGCGTAACGCCTATGTGAGAGGGGGATCCCAAAAAGCCTAAACGACAATTGGATTTGAGTCTCCCTATCTCAGGATGCTAATGTTGGTTTTGAAAACTTTGGAGAATTGTACTCACAGCCTAATCCAAAGTGTTAATCCTAGTCTAATGTTGGTGGAAGATCCTAAAAAAAAAAATGTTCTAGATAAATTTTTTATTAGCGTTGATTTTATGGTTGTTCTTTACTCAAAGGGTGCATGACAATGAAACTGATGGTATGATGACTCAAATCCCAAAAAAATGCACAGGAAGATGAAAAGAAATCTTGTCTTTCAATGAATGGTTATTTAAGGGAAAGAGAGAAAGTTGTTTTCACTATCAAACACAAAGATGCAATGTCCTCATACAAGTGTTTCTCAATGAAATCCAATGCAATGCTAAAAAATTCAGAAATGCCTTCTAATATCCAAACCAATCACTAAAATCTATTATTTTGTTTTTATGTGAATAATAATCAGATGCAATACTTCTAAATGCCAATCAGACTTCAGGATTGAACAGTTAGAAGCAAACCTCACACAAAACAAAGACACACTCTCGTCGTGAAGTAGACAAGAAGGACAAAGATAATCGAATTGCAAACAAGAACCAAAAAACCTCAAACAAAGAGAGAAATGATGGAAAGTTGACTTCAAAGATCAAATGAAAAGTTCACAGACCTTTGGATTTCCTCACAAAAGTTTTCACTCAATCAGATAAAGGAGAAGAAAACAACAAGTTAACTATAGGTCAGCAAAGACAAAGAGTTATTTCAAAGCAAGGACAAATGTCAAAAATAAAAACAAAAGAGGATGAATTCTCAGAAAGAATGGTGTTTGAAAGCCAATATTAAGATGGACTGAGAGTATGGGACCCTGAGAAAATGCCAAAACCCAGAAATAGCTTCTGAAAATGCAAATTTTGGAGAATTTCTCACAAAAAGGGGGATAGCGCTCTAGTATAAGGGGCACCAAGGCGTTTGATCACTTTGTGTAAGGCCACATGTGGAGTGCTAGCTCTCTGATAGCAACAAGGGGGGAGTGCTAGCTCTCTGACAGCAACAAGGGGGGAGCGCTCTGCTCCAAAAACTCAGAAAAATGTCCAAAAACTCAAAAAATGAAGGAAATTCAGTCAATCAATGTGATCCTGATGACATAATGAGGCAATCAAACCAATCTAAGAATCAACATGACAATATGGATAATATCAAATCAGTGGGAAAATGGCCAAAATAAGATCTGGGAATAGAAACAAAAATCAAAGCTCCTCCCCAGCAGAGTCGTCAGTTTATGTTGAAGGTGAATCCCCCTGCAGACAAGTGGATTCCCTCTTGGTATCTAGACTCCTAAGGCCAAGACAAAAACTGCTTAACATGGACACTGAATTTATTTTAGATCTAATCAAGCTAATGAATGAAAGAGAAGGAGAAAGATATGTACTTTATGAACGACGTTTGTCCCTGCAAAGTACAAGCTGAGCTTCGATCTTGAGCTCCTTGATAGGTCCTGCAAAACAAAAAAAGATACAATGGACTTCCTACTCTACTGAGATTAGCTCAATCATAGATCCAGCTACTGTAGACAAACTTATATGGAACAAGCATAAGTTTGAAAGAAACAGCCCAAGCATTGATTATATTAATGAGAACAAGTAAAAGTACTTACAATCCTTTGAATGAAGGTGCAACAACCTCTTCCAGTTCTCCTTGTCCAACCCCTTTGCTCAATCAATCTCCACTGATTGCTTTGATGACATCTCACTCATGAGATCATAAGTTTGATGTAATTCTCAATTGGTCATTGTGTCTTTCACTATGAGAAAGCTTTCTTATATAACCTTGGAGAGGTCCAACCACTTGAGAGATCTTTGGGATGAGTTGAGGATTCCTCTCCTTCAATTGAGGATATCCCCTAAGATCATGCCTCGAATCCAACTGCCTTCAGGATTTGAGGGATTCTTCCCTAAATTGCCTCAACAAACCTAGAATTTTCTTAAAAGAGGGTAGTGCTACCCCAAAGTGAATCCCCCTACAGACAAGTGGATTCCCTCTTGGTCTCTAGACTCCTAAAGCCAAGACAGAAAGTTCTTAACATGGACACTGACTTTCTTTTAGATCTAATCAATCTAATGAATGAAAGAGCAGGAGAAAGATATGTACCTTATGAACAATGTTTGTCCCTGCAAAGTCTAGGCTGAGCTTCGATCTTGAGCTCCTTGATAAGTCCTGCAAAACAAACAAAGATACAATGGACTTCCTACTCTACTGAGATTAGCTCAATCATAGATCCAGGTACTGTAGACAAACTTATATGAAACAAGCATAAGTTTGAAAGAAACAGGCCAAACATTGATTATATTAATGAGAAAAAATAAAAGTACTTACAATCCTTTGAATTAAGGTACAGCAGCCTCTTCCAGTTCTCCTTGTCCAACCCCTTTGCTCAATCAATCTCCATTGATTTCTTTGATGACATCTCACTCATGAGATCATAAGTTTGATGTAATTCTCAATTGTCATTGTGTCTTTCACTATGAGAAATCTTTCTTATATAACCTTGGAGAGGTCCAACCACTTGAGAGATATTTGGGATGATTTGAGGATTCCTCTCCTTCACTTGAGGATCTCCCCTAAGATCATGCCTTGACCATCTATTCGAATCCAACTACCTTCAGGATTTGAGGGATTCTTCCCTAAATTGCCTCAACAAACCCAGAATTTTCTGAAAAGAGGGTAGCGCTCCCCCAAAGGGGTGCACAGAGCACTCAAACACTCCCCAAAGAGGCTCAGGGTGTGCCAACACTTCCTAACAGTGGGTAGGGGAGCGCTCCTCTCCAAAAATCAATTTTTTAATGACTTTCTCAATGAAAAAGGACGTGTACTTCTTGCCAAGTGATTTTTCTTCTTTCAAACCACCTTTGAGGTGTCTTAAGTGTCTTCTTGATTTCATTAGAGGCATGAAATATGCAAGATGGAAGTATGATGTTTTTTTATACTTGCAACACTTATATTCAATATGTGACACTTGCGGACAAGATGCGACACTTACAACACTCGTAATGACGACACTTGCGACATTATCGAAGTGAGTAATTTTGAGGTGTAACAATAACTACTTTGAGAGCCATACACAAAGGGTTTATTCAAGAAGACCTAGTGAAATACAGAGAAGAAGTTACAATATGTTTGAATATTTGAGAACTAAAGTGGAATGTTACAAATGTAACAATTTGGACACATGGCCAAAAATTGCAAAATGACAGTCCCTCCAAAAGAACCTCAACAGAGTCCCAAACAAGAACCTCAGAAAATGACATGGATAAGAAAGAAGGATTGGTATAGAAATGAAGAATGCACAGTCACTCTACAAGCTAAACAAAAGAAACATGGTTGGTATGTTGACAACGGATGTTCAAAACACATGACAGGTGATAGAGACAATTTTCTTACATTACGAAAGGAAAGAGATGGATCGGTCTCCTTCGGAAATTATGATTCAGCCAAAATCATTGGAAAAGGTACAGTCTGAATTGGGAACAAGAATGAAAAGGCAAAAAATGTTTTACTATTAGAAGATATGAAACATAATAGTTTAAGTGTGAGTCAAATGTGTGACCAAGTTCATAAAGTTACTTTCGATTCACAAAAGTGTGAGATAAGAAAAGAAGTTTCAGGGAAATTGGTCGCTACAGTTGCAAGAAATTCAAGCAACATATATGTGTTAAGTGAAATTGGAAATGAAAAGTGTTGTCTAGGAAAGGAAGATGAAAGTTGGCTATGGCACATAAGAATGGGTCACGTGCATTTTGATAACCTTGTCAAAGTCATCAAAAGAGAAGCAGTTAGAGAAATGCCCCAGATCACGAAACCAACCAACACTTTATGCAAGCATTGCCAACAAGGAAAGAAAACAAAGGCCAGGTTCAAATCAAAGGAACATTCAGCAATAAAACCATTGGAAATTGTGAATACATATCTAGTTGGACCAACTACAACAAAAGGCTAAAAGGTGAGAGATACTTTATGTTATTAGTTGTTGATTATACAAGAATGACCGCAGTTTGTTTTCTCAAGAACAATTCAGAAGCTTTTGAAAACTTCAAGATCTACAAGGAAATGGTTGAAAATGAGATGGATTCAAGAATCAAATTCTTAATATTGGATAATGGAGGATAATTCACCTCAAAGGAATTTATGGACTACTGCAGCAATCATGGCATAAAAAGGAAATTCTCGCTAGGACACCTCAACAGAATGGAGTTGTTGAAAGAAAGAACAGGACAATACAAGAAATGGCTCGAACAATGATAATGGATTCAAACTTGACAGATATTTTTTGGACACAGGCAGTGCATATAGAAGTTCACATTCAAAACAGAGTAATTCTCATAAACAACACCGATAAAACTCCCTACGAGCTATGGAAAGGAAGACCAACAAATGTGAAGCACTTCAGAGTTTTTGGAAGCAAATGCTACATCAAAAGAGAAGATG